>JAJEKB010019954.1:0-11739 GCA_022393335.1 Macrotrachela quadricornifera
AACAGCACGTAAATATTGCATTGGATCTGTTGGTCCTTCCCAACGATCTTGCCATGTTTGAGGAGTCTAAAACATATATTTCAAATATTAATAGCTAACAAGAGAAGTACTCCAACTGTCAAATCGATTTCGAGTCAGAAGTGTATGTATAGTGTAGGTCATAATGAACTATGAATATCTTGGAAAGGATTCATGCTGCTAGTATATTGCTAGCAAGATATTGTATTGTTACGGTAGTTTTAAATAGAAAGCCGTGATCTCCCGCAAAAACACGAGAAAAACTGATTTTTGAATTCCGACTTGAAATTTCGCACATAAATGGATCTCGATAAGAATAATTTATTCTAAAAGTTCCATATCTTTTGATTGCTCCTAGTCTGAAATAAGAATATCGAAATTCGTTCATGTATATAGGCAATATAACAGCACACTTCTACTATAGCTATATCTCACCATAGGATTAAAAAAACTATATGAAACTTTCGCAGTAAATTATTCTTATTGAGACGCATTGATGTACAGAATTTAAAGTGGAAATTCAAAAATCAGTTTTCTTCGTGTTCCTGAGAGGAACTATAGCTTTTCATTTAAAAATCATCGTAACAATGCAATATCTCAGCAGCAACACACTAGCAGTACGAACCCTTTTCAAGGTATTCATAGCTCATTAGATCCTACATTATGCATACACTGCTGAGTCGAAAACGATTTGACAGTTGGAGTGCTTCCCTCGTAAGTTTAGTTTTCCTTAAGAAAATTATATTAAATTATTTATTCAATAATTTAATATAATAAAGAAAAATGATATAATATGTTGATCTAGTAAAGATTGTATCTTATAAAACAGAAAAATTCAATATTTAATTATATATGGAGTGTGATTAACCGACATGATGCTCCAGGATATGAGATAGGAAATAATATTATTTTATGGGGGAGTATATCATGAGTTTTATTCCATATGAAAGCTCATCAAAAAGGGAATCTGATGGTACTAAATAATGAGAATTTTGTGAATGTTGAGTTTGAGAAATTTTATAAATTATTAACATAGAAAACTTTGATATCAATAATTCAAAAATGGAGTAAAATTTTTTTCTTGAATATTTATACATAATCCGATAGAGTAGGACATATGAGTTTTGGAATACTTTTTAAAGATTTTCCATTCAGTTTTTTATCTTATAAAAGTGTTGTAAAAACCTACAATACAAACCATTTTGTAGAGTTCGACGAGTTCTATCGAATTGTGTAAAAATTTTACTCTATTTTTGAATTACTGACATCATGGTTTTCTATACCAATAATATATAAAATTTCGCAAAATCCTCACTATTTAGTATCACTAAATTCCATTTTTGATGATCTTTCATTTAATATAAAAGTCATGATATACTCTTCCCTGAGATAATACTATTTTATATTCTATATCTTGGAGCATCATGTCGGTTAATCACGTCCACAGATTTAATCAAGCTTTGAATATGAATAAAAAATGATCATGTTAATTGCAATTTAATCATTTAAAAAAATCTTTCTATAATAATAGAACTAATCAAATATATTTGACATAAAATAAATGAAAAAAAAAACATTCTATAATCTATAAATAAAGACTATTTATTAAACATCTATTTATCTAATGTATATATAATGAGATGTACCATGGGGGATGCTTAATTATTATTCTATCTCAACTTCTTTTGATCATTTAACTTAATAGTTTCTTTACAAGTTCATATCCTTGATTCAAGTTAATCTAATTCATACTATTATGAAATAATGATCAAAAGATCCAATAGTTATTATTTATGATGCATTTTCATCATAAAAAAAAAACATTCTATTCAATATATAAATTGTTAATTACCTCATTTTGAAGTAAATCTTTTGCATATTCTTGAATTTCATTTGTAATTAAACTAATACCTCGAACAACTTTTGATAAAGATGCTAAATTTTCATGAATTATTTGTACTAATTGAATACCATTATAACGTTCTAATTGAATAAATGATTGAATTGGTGATAATGAACCATCTTCAACAGGTGGATGAAGTTTTAATTTTATAAAATCAGTATCCTATGGAAATATATAAATTAATAATTTTTCTTTTTATTATTTTTTTTACTTGATTTAATTTTTTCCATAAATTAAGTAATGGTGTTAATAAAGCACTCCATTTATCTTTATCAAACTTTTCAACTTCAACATCGGTACGTTGAAGAATTTTTAATGAATTAATTATCTTTAAAAAAAAATCAAATCAAATTAAATATAAAAAATAATTTTTCTTTTTCTTTTTTTACTTGAGTACTATTCATTCGTTGTGCTGATCGTTCAATATTAGCTGGTAAACCAAATAGATTAGGTGCATCTTGATCATCATTTAAATTTTCACAAATTTTTTTATAATCCTATAAAATAATCGCAAAAATTTTCTTCTAGATATTTTTTTTTTAAAAATAAATATACATTAAGCTCAGATGAATTTGGTAATGTTATATTTGATGTTAATTTATTTTTAAAACCTTTTGAACCACCAATAATAGATGAATTAAAATATTGTACTAAATAGGATTGTAATACATCTGTATCAACAGGATTATCAACACGACCACCATAAACAGCTTGATCAAATAAACCATGAATATAATCCCATTGAATTTCACCACCCGCTAGAAAAAAGAAAAAATTTTGAAATATTTACTATCACACGTTATTATTGTTGTTTGGCAACGATAATTTTTTAGCTGAACAAGTACTATTACAATTTCTATGCTTCAGATGAAACCATTCATTTTATATTCATAGATATTTTTTTACACTTGAATAAATGTCATTAATAGGTTAAGTTATGAAAATAATGTCATATAAGTTGCAAAAAGAAATTTATATTATTAAAATTTTTCTATAATACTAACATTGTCTTCCAGCACGTTCACATAAACGATGTATAATTTCATAACCAGTACGTAAATCTGCTTGAGAAAATTCATAAAATTTTGTCCAACCCTAAATAAAAATAATTAATGAAAAAAATTCATTTATATAAAAAAAATTCTCTACTTGTGGAATATATTTTCTTCGTTCTTGTATAATAGCATGAAACCAAGCAAGAACAAAAAGTGTTTGTGAACGTGTAATACCACCTTTACCAAATTCATCTTGTGTCCAAATTTCAAATGTACGTAAAAGATTTTTTTTTATACCCGGTGGTGCTTCATATGTTATTTTAATACTTGATTGTAAAAGTATTGTTGGAAATTTTGGATGAACTTCAGATGTTAACCATAAACGAAAATCTTTATGTGATTTTAATGCATTTAATTCCTTTATACAAAATAACAAAAAATAGATTTTTTTTTTGAATGTGTTTTTTTTTATATACTTTTTCAAGTGTTGTTAACCATGGTGTAACTAAATGAAGATTTTTTAAACATAACCATGTACCTTGACTTGAACATTTTTTTAAAAGATCAAGAGCTATTTGCATTTGTCCTTGTCCCATTGCAATCTGAATATATTAATTATATTTATTAATAATATTAACATAATAAATTTGTCTCTCGATATTTTCATTTTAATTTGTTTTCCAAAAAAATATGTTATGACATATTCTGAAATTCTCTTGTGGAATAGATGAAGATTTAAAGAAAAGAAAAATTTGAATTTTTTTGTAATTATGTAAATAAATATTTTGCTGTAGACTTAGGTATAAGACTTTTACAAGAAAAAGCGAATTCTCTTGTTGCTATTTTATTCTTTATATATTTACTTCAGAAAATCGATCTTTTCCAGTAATTTCCATAGCTAAATCTCTAAGTTCAGCTGATGGATCAGCACCAGGTGAAATAATAATTAAAATAGGTTCAGTTGATATTGTTTCTTTTGTATAAAGTTTTTTTAAATTTAATGTTTCAGGTGATATATCTTGAATACCTAATAATTGACAAGCAAATAATCTCATAGCAGTTTCTAAACGATCAGGACGAAATGCTTGTATAATTAATAATTGTTGAAATGATGTTAATTGTTTATCTTGTGGAAATTCTAATTCACATTCATTTATTGAATTCCATTTTGACCATGATGATGATTCATCAAAACGAAGATTTGAATAAAATTCAGGAAAATTTGTCTAAGAGAAAAAAAAATATTCAATATTAATAAATAAATAAAATTTACTTTAAATGCTAAAACATCATATGCACGTTCTTCATTAACCCATGATGGTAAACCACGATTATCTTTTATATCAACAACTGATATACCAATAAAATGTTCCCATTCCTAAATTTAGTTTTTTTTTTTATTAAAAATAATATTTCGAATTTATGTATTTTACATTTTCGGGTATTTTTTTTGGAAACATTCCATGTGCTAAATGCATTGCAAACATTAAACGATCAGATTTAAATAATGATCGTGTAATATATCCATATGCCATACGTAATTGATTTTTTGCTAAAGATAATGTTCGATCTTGTGATGAACTTTTCTATAAAATGAAAAAAAGATGTTTTTTTTTCTCTCTAAATTTATTATTTTTAATAATATATATATATACGTCTGCTCGTTCAAGATTACGTTGAAATAAACGTAAAAATGCAGATAAACTAAATTGATACATATTATTAATTTTAGCTAAATCTGATATAACAAAAAATAATTTGCTTCCATGTTTAGCAAGTGGTAAATAATCATTTCTTTCCTAAATAAAAAAATTATAATTTATGAAATTATCTTTTCTTTTTTTTTTCATTTTACTTTATCAAGTTCTTCTCCAAGTTTAACAGATTCTTCAAGAGAATTTGTTATTGTAGCTGATTTTTCTTTTGTATTATTTAATGATTGTAATAATTCTTTATTTTCTAAAATATTTCCAGTTGCATTTGCTAAATCCTTTTAAAATTAAAAAAAAAGATTTTTTTTAATTCTGTTTTGTAAATATATAAATACTTCAAGTAATTGATCTTCTAATTTTGCTAATTCAATTTTAAGTTCTTCTTCTTTTCGAAGTAATTCAGTTTTACGAATTTCTAATTCAGGTTTTTCATGTTGAATTGCTGTTGCCAAAAGCTATATAAACATTACAATACAATACACTCTTCTTTCTTTTCAAAACAGAATTTTCTTTAAGGGAAAAAACTTCTCTTATATATTTAAAATATGATTCAAACCTGTCCAGTAAGACCAGCACGTGTTGTAGTAAAATTAACTTCATTAACAATAGCTTGCATATCTGGTAATAATTCTGGTGTTGGATTTCGTGTTGTAAGATAAATTTTAAAATCCGGATTATAATCAATAATTTTATCACCTATTTGTACAACATGTCTTGGACCTTGTGCAGTTAAATCTTTTCTTAATATTGGATAAAGTACTGGTTCAACACCATCAACTTCTTGTACAATTAATGTTTTACCAAAACGTACAGCTAATTCTAATTGTGTTGTAAAATTATTATCTTGTTGATTAATAATATCAATTTTTTTATCTTTTAAATGTGTTTTTAACCAATCAGTTGCACGTGATGATGGATCAACAAGAAAAGGACATAATTGTGAACGAAGTATAACAATAGCATTTTCCATAGATAATTCATCAGATGGTAAACCTTGACTTTTCCATACTAATTGTTCACTTTCAGTTGATAAAAATTTTCTTACATCAAATTTTTCATCAACTTTTAATGTTCCCTTCCATTTATTCATATAATCAAGACGTTTATCTTCTGATTGAGTAGCTAAATATGTTATAAAACCAGCAGATAATAATGAAAGTTTAGGTAAAATTTTTAATTGTTCATTTAAATCATTTACTTGAGTTGACCATCTTAAGAGAAATAATAAAATATTATTAAATTATTAAATATATATTTATATTTTTTTACCGATAAAATTCTCCTTCTAATTTTCCAACAAGATTTTGTGCAGCTTCAATTGTTTCTTTAGCTTTTTCTAAATCAACTTTTAAACGTTGAGCTTCATTAGTTGTTTTTTCAAATGTTGTACGATATTTTTCAACTTTATCATCAACTTGTTTTAATTCATGACTTAATTCATCCATTTTTTTTGTTGAATTTTCTAAACTCCTATAAAAAAATAAGAAAATTTTTAAAATTTTCTTGTTTTTGATTTATTTTTACTTTTTTAATTTATTTTGTTTATCTTCTAATGGACGAATTCTTTCTAATACTTTCGAATATTTAACATTAGCTACTACCCATCCTGCAAGTGGACCAGCTACTTGTGATGCTTTAGCAGCATTTTCTTGAGAAAATGAATCAGATTTTTTACGTAATAATTGTTCAACAGATTCACGATTTTCAACAGTTACATTTCGTGGATCAAAATTCATTATTTCTTCTTTTACACCACGTTTACCTAAGAAACTAAAATAATATTAATGAGTTTTATTTTTTTTTGTTCATATAATCAAAACAAAAAAAATAATTACGCTTTCATCGATGTCCATGAGGTATCAAGTACACCCATTAGTTTTAGAACACCTTCAAGAATATCTTTAATAACATCAGGTGGTGCACGTAATGAACGTATTTCAACTAATGTTTCAGATCTTAAACTGCCAACAGCTTGTTTAGCTTGATCAACTAATGGTTGCGTTTCTGCTAATTCATTATCAATTTCACGTTTTTGACGTTCAATAAAAACTGTTTCTTCACTAACTTTTACTGCAAGTTGTTCCATTTCAGTTTTTTGTGTTCCAGCATCCTAGTCAAATAAAATATACAATTATCAAAACATACTTTTTCAATTAACAATGGAAGCCTTTGTTTTATTCGTCTCAGAAATGGAATATATTCGAGTCAAATTAAAACTCTCAATATCAAACAAGCAAAGTTAAAATATTAGCAGTCCTTGACTTATCCAGGGGAAAAATTCCTAAATGCAGTCACTGATACACGAGACTTTCTCACATAATGACGAATTTGTCGTGTCTAACGAGGGAATCTGTTCAAGTAACACCCTTTGTGTGAGCTTGAGTCTCACCTATAGGTAGGACTCATAGTGTAGATAAGAGCCCTTAAAGAATTCGTGTCCAAAGTCTGTTGTTGTTGAGATGTTGCATTTTTAAAGTATTGAGATAATTGACTGCCGTGATCCTTCTCAGGTACATCAGAAAAACTCATTTTCGAATTTCGACTTGAAACTTTGTATAGAGAGAGGTCTCAATGAGAGCGATTTATAGTGAAAGTTTCAACTTTTCTGAATGCTTCTAATGGCAAATAAAAAGACCAAAATTTGCCTTTACAAGTGACAATAGGTTACCAGAGCCGTATCTTAGGGTAGGAACATGGAATAGATCTGAAACTTTCACAATAGACCTCTCTCTGTATACAAAGTTTCAAGTCGAAATTTGAAAATAAGTTTTTCTGATGTCCCTGAGGGGAACTACGGCAGTGAGTTGTTTTAATATCTTAAAAACACAACAGGCTTTGGGCATGAACCATTTTAGGGCTCTTATCTATGCTATGAGTCTAAACAGAGAGTGTCACTTGGTGAGGTTTCCTCGTTACAGAAGAGTATAATAATTTAAATTAAATAAAACTTACAGCCATGCTTTTAGTAATTTGTTTAAGAGCTTCATCAGCTTCATGTTGTTTAATAGCAAGTTCTTTTTGTTTTATTTCTGCATTACGTTTTAAATCATCAACAACTTTTCTTGCATCACTTAATTTTGAAACACCAGATTTTAAATGTTGTTGTCTTTTACTAATAGCATATTTTTTTGTTAAATAAACTTGTCTATATGTTTCAAGTAAAATCATATAATGTTTTGGTGTTAAAAAATTTTTTTCCATAGTTGTATGTATATAATAAAATGATTTTGATAAATCTTCATCTAAATCAATTTTTTCTATAAGATTTCCTTTTGTCGTATCATCAGAATGTTCTTTTGAAAATAACATTGATGGAATCTATGAACAACAGCAACAAGAAAAAAAGAAGATAATGTAAGAAACTTTTTTTGTTTATTTTATTTTTACTTTTAACATTGATCTTTCTGACCATCCTACCATCCATTGTACAGAACATTCTTTAAAAAATCCTGGATTACTTTGACATGCTATTGTAAATGTTGGTCGAGTAAAATCCATAATTAATACAATATGTAAATTTGTTTTTACTCCTATAGAAATAAGATATTATTATTTTTTCTTTCATAATATTTTACTTTGTGCAAAATATTGAACCATTGTACCACGAAAACCTTCTTGTGATGATTCTTCACGTAATGGTGATAAAATTGATTCGAATTCATCTGGTGTATATAATCCAGGAACTTCACCAGCTGATAAAAGACTATTTATTAATTCAACAAATGTTGATTCAATAAATTGATAATCTTCCATTAATAAAATACATTGTTCACCTTCAACACCTGCACTTTGTAAAATCTTTTTTTGAAAAGAAAAAAAACTTAAAACAAAAAATAATAAATTAAACAAACCATTTTTAAATCATTTTTAAATTGTTTTATTCCATATGTTCGACTAACTTTAGGTGAAAATAATTTCATATTATTCATTGAAGCAACAATACCAATTGCTGTACGACGACCAACACCACTTCTACCAGATAATAATAATGAACCACCAGGTGTTGTTAATACACGATCACATCGAACAATTGTATCAAGAATTTCACGAAATAAAAATACATCTGTATCACGATATTCAGCACGATATCGACCAATACCACGTTCAATAAATGGTATTAATTCTTTACTAGATAATCGTGATAATACACGACCAGCTGGAGGAAGATTTCGACGACCAGTACTGTTAACCCAAGAGACAAAATATGAATCTAAAGAAATTAATTCAATATTAATATCAAATCGATAGCATAACCATTACATTCTTTGCTCTCGTGATATTATAACGAAAAAAAAAGATCTTTATGTAAATTCAAACTAAAACTCGTAGAAAAATCCGTTTTAGTCTCAAAGAGAACATAATTGATTAGAAGATATATGGAATTAGAATTTAAAATTTCTCTTTAGATATAAATACAATTATTAACCTTTTAATGAAGCTAAAGCATTTGATGACCAATCAGATTTTAATGTTTTATCAATAATTTGATCAAATTTATCTTGTGCATCATTTCCAACTAAACGATCTTTAAATAATCTACATGCTTCATATGTCCATATTTCAAGTAAATTTTCCGCCGTTGCATCATTTTTAATTGATGAAAAATCATAACGTAATAAACTTAAACACCAACGTGTTAAATCTCTTGGGGTAAATAAATAATGACTATGAACATCTTGACTATATCGAGATCTTAACTAAAATAAAAATAAATATATTAATTATTATTTTGTTTTTTTTCTCTCTCTCTCTCTTAAACCTCATTATATATATGAATCATTGATAAAGCAAGTTGATGAATTTTTCCAGTTGATGACCATATTCTATGATTAGGTAATTGTTGTTGTAATATTGTACGTAAATAATTGGCATAAATTATTTGTAATTGTTCTTCATTTGGATAATTTATTGAACATATTCGAACAATTGATGTAAAACGTGTTGATAATTTATGTCTTCCAAGTGTATTTGATGGATTCATACTACCAACTATTTGAATATTTTCAAGATTAACAAATTCAAGATTATCATCATAAAATCCATTATAAGTTAATATCTAAAAATAAAACAATAGAAATATATTTTTGTTTAAAATAAGAAATATATAATACTTGTTGTAAAAATTCAATTAATTGACTTGTACCCCATTTATCAAGTTTAGGTAAATTAATATCTTTAACATATAAAATAAGATTTTCACAATCTTTTGGTCGATATGTTCGACCATTTGTTGATGATACTTGTATACATGATTGATTTAATTTTTGTATAACATGTATTGGTGATGTTTGAGCACTACAATGTAATATTGCAACTTGTGTTGAACGTAATTGACGAAAACAATAACGTAAAAGTGTTCTAAAAAGACACAAAAAAACGAAGAAGAGTTTGTTTTTTTTTTAAAAATTATTTTGAATTTTTACCCTTTACCACAACCATCTGGTCCAACAACAAGAAAAGGTTTTCGATGTTTATTATCAAGCCATGGAAGAAATGAATCAAGATAACGTTGAATATCAATTGTACGTATAACAGGAAGGTCATACATATTATTAAAATTATCAACACTAAGATCAGTTTTATCCTAAATATGAAAAATATATTTAAATATTAAATGATAAATATAATCAATTACATCATTGACATAATTTGTAAGACTCTTTGAACGTTCATCATATTTTGTTGATAATAAATTACTTGGATCAGGTGGACGTTCACCAGTTAAATTGAAAATCTAAATATATGAGCATTATAGATTCTAATCAGTTATGAAGCTGTTAATTTATTGCAATAGAGACATGATATTTTTAAGCACAATGTCATAATTCCCAATAGGAACATTTGAAAAATCTGAACTTAGTACTTCGATTTGAAACTTTTACAATTAGCAAAGCTCATTAAGATCTATCACTACGTAAAATTCATAATTTATCTAACTCTTCTTTCTCCTATTAAAATTATTTTCTTTAATGTAAAAACATAATTACTTCACGTGCAAAAATTTCTTTTGTTTTTTCCGTTAAATTTCCACCTAAACCACGAATTAAACCCAACGTAAATAATGATTTATCATGTACACCATGTAAATGTGATAAACCATTAAGAACAGTACCAATTAATGTTGTTTCAACAACAAAATCCCCTTGTTTTATAATCCAATTAAATGCATCAAAAAAATAATTATTTATTAATTGTTCTGTTAGTGAACGTGTTTCAGCTGATTCTTTTGATAACCAAGATTTAACAACAGATTTTACATCTGTATCTTCATCACTAAAACAAAAAAAAGAATCAATAACTAATATAAATATTCAAAAGAAGAAAAAAAAGTTAAACCTAAGAAAAATCATTCCCATTCGTGAAATAGTTGCTGGAGATGCACAACTAAGATCATGTGTTTCAAAAAGAAAATTAACATTTGGTCCAAATTGTATACGTTCACCAGAAGGCATTGTTAATAAACGATTATCATCAAGTACAGAATTTAATGATTCAACCCATTCAGGATCAACATCACCATCACATATAATCCATGATTGAATTTCTATATTTTATTTTAGAAATAAATAAAATAAAAAAAAAGAAACATTTTTTTTTTCTTTACCAAGTGGTTCTTTAACAACAGCACGTGATGCTGCTGTTAAAACTCCATCAGACCATTCTCTTGTATCAATATCAATATGTCCAAGTAATTGTATTCTTGGCATTGATTTTGGATTCATAACATATGTTCGAACAGTATGACCTGTTTTTTGCATAGCATATTGAAGCATCTTCCATAAAACTGATTTTCCTGAACCAGATGGACCAACAATAACAACACCCATACGTTGTCGAAGTTGTTCATAAAGTTCAAGATCTTTACGAATCTAATATACATAAATATATAATTAATAAATTAAATAATAGAAAATAAAATATTTACCTGCATATCATTTATTAATAAATGATGTTCTTTATAAACTTCATGTAAAGCTTGTCGTAAATTTTCATATTCAATATCACGTAAATCAATACCAGGAAATATATCTTGTAAAAGTCCATCAAATCTTTTTGAATCACAAAATGTTAATTTTGATAATGTATTTATACGAGCTGCTTGTACAACTAA
>JAJEKB010019956.1:0-18619 GCA_022393335.1 Macrotrachela quadricornifera
ACAGTCATACCAGTGAAAGATAAAATAAAACCTAACCATGCCAAATGATTTGCCCACCATTCAAAATAAGAAAATAAATAATACATAATTGTTATACAACATGCCGGTATAGCACATAAAACTATAAATAAAACTGACCATAGAATACGTTTTATGACTATAACATCACGTATTATTCTTGTTTGTTGTCGAAGTGTAAATATTATTGAATTCTTACGTATATAATGTAATGTATAAATATAAATAAATATTGTGATAAAAAGAGGTGGTATCCAAATGACTACAATTGCCATTATTACATCAATCCAATTTGTTAAGGAAATTTGACAATGATAATCTTCGTACTGGTATGCACGTGTAAGAAGAAGTGGTAAGGGTTGTATTATACTTAAGAATGCTTGAATCAATATACCAACAATATATAAATAAACGTTCTGATGAAAAAAACGACGAGTATAATAAATGATTCGAAAAAAACGATAGAAACCATGAAAAGTATTCGAATAAAGAGAATAAAGCATTGTAACATTTGTTAAATAAGCTTTTATGCGACACCAGTATGTATCATTATGTTTTTGTAATATGTTTGGATAAATATGACCTTTAAGCATTGAAATTATCATATCAAGAACAAAGAGAGTAAATATAAATATACTTATGTACATGTTCATACTAAGAAGAAAAACAATTTTCTCTTTTGACTTTTTTAATGAATAGCGAATTAAAAGCAATACAATAAATATTAATGTTTTACAAATAGATAATACACAAAAACCAATAGTAATTGAATCAAGAATAATATTTGGTACCAGAGATTCATTTGCAAGAAACATTGAGTTAGTTAAGTTATTGTTCTTCATAGTGTAGATTTGACAAATGTATGAGGAATTTTTTTTTTCATGAAATGATGTAGTTATGGTTAGTAATATAAGTAGCTTAGTATTTACCCTTCAAAAAAAGAAAATACATGAATGACAGTAGCATTTATTTTATCCAAACTCATTCTTGGAATTACTTTTTCTAATTAGTCGAATTCATTGCTTTTTTTTCTGACTTTGGGAAAAAGCAACGCTTATATCCTAGAAATTCTTCTATCAGAAAAAAAAGAATTACCTGTCGTATTTATATAAATCTATAACTAGCAAAACTAATCTTTCTATATTAACGGCTTAACTAATCAAATGATAGAATCTAGGTACAGTTTAATAAGAATTCGCTGATACAGTTTTTGTAGAGCTTTTCAAGACGCATCATTCGGAAAAAAATCAATATTATACTATATGTCAATAGAAAAATATTCATAAAATAAATGATATTACAATCATTTTGGGCCACCTAATAATATTTCTTTCGTCGATATTCATATCTGTTTGATATTGAGTGACTTGTTGGTTTAATGTATTGAGTATCATATCAATTCCGCTGTTTCTACCATTACATGGATAATTTTGAGATTGTTGAACGAAATCATCTAATCTATTAAGACTTATTATTGCTTCCTATGGATTCACCCACCTTTGTTTCGTACACGATTAAGTTCTTTAATTAAAATATTTAAGATTTTAACGAAAGAAAGATGTAGAAATATGATCACATGCACGTCTATGTGTTCATATTTGTATAAGACATGAAAAAAAAAGAGGAAAATAGTTAAAAATAAAAGCAAACTTCTGAAAAGTTATTTAAACAATGGATGCTATGGAGTCATCTTCCTTATTCATATCATATCAATTTCATTTTATTGTTCAAATTCTACACATTTTATTATATTAATACAAAATATTCATAGACTCTTTTTCAAATACTTCGATAATCATAATATATGCTTTAATAAAAATCTATTATAAGTATTAATTCTATTTAAACAAAAGTGTACAAATGTAATATTGTGATTATTGTATCTCAAAGAATTCAAATTACTCTCTACACTAGAGCGAGGCAAGTCAAGTCAGACTTGACTTCACTTGAAAATTTTTGACACCTCTTCAATATTAAAAAAAGGTATATGATTTAATTTTACAGCGTCGATACGAGAAATTAAAAAATTTTTGAACATTTTAAAATATTAACGATGACGCTTTTTTTTTCTCAAGACCTTGGAAAAGGATAATGAGAACTGATTTCTTTTTTATGCTCTTGACTTATCAGAATCTTAGAACAGATCTTGCTTACAAGGTAGTCGACTAGGATTCAATGAAGAAAAAATTGTATTTGATAAATCTTTTATTTCATCATCCCAATCTTTATAAAGAATTTTTTTCTTTGAATAATCATCAATTAATTTATTTTGTATTATTAAATTTTGATTTTCCTTTATTATAAAATCAATTATTGTTTCAATTAAATCTTGTTCATTTTCTAAAAAAAGTCCTTTTATAAAACTTTTTTTTTCAAGTAAATGATTACTATTAAATGTGACTATATTAAGTTTTATATATAATTAATGTTATGCTATTTGATTATGAAGAATTATTATAAAAGAAGATCTATTTTATAAATAATAATTGCTGTATTTCTCTCGACTGAAGGAAGGGTCATATGAAAAAAACGAAAATGTGTTTGTATGTTTGTTGCAGGTCAAATGTCAAAAAAACATGTTCTTCAACAAAACCAACAAGAAAGCTGAACTTTCAAAAAAATCGAACCTTAACATTTCAGCAAAGGTTTTCGAGGTCGTGGAATCGAGTGGTACTATTACTTTTTGAATTTTTCCGAATAATTTTTTTTGGTAAAAAAGTAGGGATGCTATTTTTCTGTTAAAGTTAAATAAATTTAAATTAAAGATAATTTAACTTATTTAATTTTTGTAATTTATTAAATTAAAATTAAATTAAATTGAATTATTATTGTCTCATATGAAAAGTAAAAAATTTTCCCTACTTTTAATCTAATATTTCTTTATGAATCAAGCTCCAACCCAATCTTATCAATTAAGGGGGCTTCCCGCTTTTTCAGAAAAGCCATTTTTTCGGAAAAAAAACCGAAGTTGAGTTATTATCATAGAAAGATGTGCTGAAGCTTCTTCTTTCAGAATATATATGGTTTTTTAGAAAATGAGTGGTTTTTCAAAGATATATTACATGAAACATTGATTCTAGTATTATATTTTCGGAGAAATCTTCGTGGTTTTTCAGTCTGGAAAAACTGAGTCGTCGCTCGTATGAACATCGAATATAACATTTCTATATCAACTAGCATAACAGATGACGCTATCGAACTAAATCTATTACGTGCTTTGAAAAATCTAATGAAATATACCACTTCAACATGACTTTTATAGACTTGAACGAAAAATTCCACTTCTAAAACTTCTTTGTTTTTCTCAAAACATGGTTTTTAATCAGGAAAATTGAAACAACTCCTTCTCAATTTGAGCTATAGCCAATATTTTTTTTGTTTTGTTTTAAAGGTCTCGACCGGAGCAAATTTTTCATCAACCACTTTTTTTGAAATCAAATTCTGGGCTAAGAAAAGTTGAATTTACTGTCGCCGAATCGCCGTTTTGTATGCTTATTTTAAGTCATGTTTACTAAAGTACTCGTAAAAAATCAATAATACACAATTTAAAAATTCTGTCTGATGAAAAGATGCGCACTGAGATAGGCTTTAATATGAAACCACTCCGAGCTATATAGCCCGTCTTGGAAGGGAGTTATAACGATTCTCCTGAAGGGCCAATAATGATCCATGATGCAGCTGAAACTCTGGTCTAGTACGGTCAATTTGGCTGAAGTTTTTACCAGAGGCGTATCTCACCAGGATTACTGATCACTGAAAATTTCAGCTCAAAAGACCTATTCTAAGTGGGGAATCATTTCTGAGGGGGGGGGAGCCCTTAAATAGCATGTTATGACATTGCCTACCTCGGAATACTATCTAAAACCGATTGGGATGTACCTAGGAACAATATCTGTGACTTTCTGAGATCTCTGATGTACAAAAAAACCTGCATTGAATCAGTTTAATATCAATGAATTACATGAATAACTCAAGTAGTATAGTAAGAAAATTTTGTATTCGTAGTCAGAATACTTTATTTTATTGATCTGTAAAGAACATAAATGAGACAAAGAAAACAATGTTTTTTTTTGAATACTTGAGGGTTCTCCGAAACATCCCCAAGTAGAGCTGAAATACTTAGGGCACTCCAAAAGTAGTGAGAGTAATACTTTAATACCGTATAACAAACATATAGAAATTTTCTTTCTATACAGTCTGATACGGAAAAGAACGCTCTATTTTTCTATGCTATTTGATCATACACCAACTGATATCATAAAAGTAAACTTTCGATAAAATCTGTTTTCGTTAGAATATGTGCTGGTAGTATTAGATCCTAAAGAATGGCACATGTACATTCCACTTTATTATCACTTAATAGGTTGCATTAAAAAAAATATATGTCACAAGATGCAGCGTGAAAAGAGAAGCCAATTTATAAAGGATCACTCATTTTATAGTTGCACTTTTTATTTTCAAAACGAACAAAGTTTTGAGCTAACAAATTTGAACTTTCCAAAACTGAGGTTGTTTTTTTAGTAAAAGGCGCATTCAATTTTACTATTTTATCTTTTTTATCACCTAACATGTTCTATTTGAAAGAATAAACTACACTACAAAATGAAGCGTGAAAAGCTTTACAATTTACAATGGCCAATTATAAAAAGATGATATAGAAAGAATCAAATTCGTCTCTTACCAAACAAAACATTCTCGCTTTCGAAACGTCGAAGTTTATTAGCTCAAAATTTTCTTCTTTTTGAAAGCAAAAAGGGTAACTATAGAATAAGCGATCCTTTATATATTGTCTTCTCTTTTCATGCTGCATCTTGTGACATATTTTGTTTTTTTAAAACAATGTATTAAGTTATGATAAAATGAAATACAAAAGTGCCTCTTTTTTTATGTTATGTCCATTATAATCTAAATGCTACTAGTTAATTTTCAACAAAACATAGTTCTTATCTTCTATTTTATTATTATGATTTTAGTTGAAGTATGATAAAATAGTATAGAAAAATAGAGCGCTCTTTTCTCTTGAAGACTGTATAGAAAGAAAATTTCTATAAGTTTGTTATACGGTATTAAAGTATCACTCTCACTACTTTTGAAATGCCCTAAATACTTTTAGATAGCACCCTGACATTGGGCCCAAAGAGTTCGGGTTGATATTCTTAGATAGGTCTCAAAAAGTCACAGATATTGTTCCTAGGTAGATTCCAATCGGTTTTAGATAGTATTTCGAGGTAGGCACCACAATATCTCAGTTCCTACTCCCAGTTAGGCAATGTCATAACATGTTATTTTATTGATAATATTGGATTGGGGCTTGATTCATAAAGAAATGTTAGATTGAAAGTAGGGAAAATTTTTTACTTTTCATATGAGATAATAATACTTCAATTTATTTTAAATTATCAATAATTTAATTTACACATAAATTAAATTACGCATAAATATAAATTTACACCCCTATTAATTACAAAAGGCGATCTCAACTCTGAAAATTTTCATTCGATGACTTCAATTGTGACTGTCATTTGAAAAAAATGTTTCTTTGACTACTTCGACTAATTTCCTAAACTTTGTTTATATTATTTATTCATATGTTAACCATTGTAACATTTAGGATAATGAATATATATATATATAAGTAAACGATTGAGGAAAAAAATAAAGATTTTTTCCATATATAGAAATGATTTTTCTCTTATAATTTTTCCATAATTATCAGAAACAATGATTAACAAAGTTTTAACAAAAACTTGAAAAATGAGTAGAAAATAATCATTAAACAATGAAATTTGTGTAGAAGAAAGAAACATCACATTCGAGTAAATCAACGTATATATTTTAATGATATAATTATCTTTTCTTCAACCCCATTTATGATGTTAAACTGGATGTTTCTATTCATTATTTAATATAAAAAATTCTTTTATCGCTATATAAGAGTGTAAATATTGGTTGCTGGTATCAATAATTACAACTCCTCATCCAATCCGATCAACAGTTGAATTTTTGAAGATCGATACAGTTTACCAATGAGATATAGTGGATTTTTTTCATTTTTATACTTGTCTCATCAACATTCCTTATTCAATTTTATTAAATTTGATTATTATTCTGTTTGTTATTTCATTAAATTTAAGAATAAAAAAGCTAGTCTTCAATAATGTGTAGTTTATTACTTGAATTAATATTCGAAACTAAAAGATAATCAAGTAATGTGTACCATCAAACAAATAACATTAAATACGAGTTGAATAACAATTTTTCCTCCTTGAAAAAAATTTTATATCAGATGTTTTTTTTTTATCAATTCATTTTCTATAAACTAAAACATAAACAAATTAAAACCGAAGATTGATTTGTCATTATTACAAACTCATATCTTATAACAAATTAATATTTGCATATTTTTTAATTAGAAATGAGTTATGTTCTATAAATGCATTGGTGCAAAGTAAATCTTTAACATTCTAATTGTGCTCCATTTCAATAAATCGATTACAAAACTAATCTAACTTAATATAATGTAATAGAAGATCTTTTTCAAAAACATTCATATTTTATTTAAATTGAACAGTATCAAATTGTGTCAAGCATCTCAAGTTTTCAGATTACTATCAACGCGAACTATTTCGATTCGCGTTGATAGTGTCGACAATGGAAAAAGTGAATTTATATGTATTTTATCTGGACCTACGACGTATGATAAGTATATAGATGTCGATAATCCCTATTGCAAAGAGACTATGCGAGCAGGACTGTGCCGAAGAGAAAAAAGTGGGGGGGAGGAAGGGGAGTTCAAAATATTTTTTTCCATTCTAAGATCTTTTTCTGCATAGAAATAATGAAAATTTTTCAACAATGGGGGGGGGGTGCGGACCCCTGTCCCCCCCGGTCGGCACATCCTTGTATAAGAGATGTGATCAGTTTGCTTTCCGTCCAAAGAATGTAGAGTAACTAATTCATTTCAATCCTTTCTCTTCTGTCGACATCGTTCTTTTTGTTATTAAACTAGAATCTGTTCATGTTACGTGAATTCTGAACTCTTAAAGATTCCACGAAGCTCAAACATCAAGCAGAAGACAATCAGCGATAGCCAATCTTCATTAGCTCCTTGGATTCAGTGAATTTCGTGAGCTTATTGGACTCTGTAATTCCAATGAATTCTGAACTTTTGAAGATTTTATGAAATTCGAACATTAGACAGAGAGAAAACCATCAACTGCAGCTAGACAGAATCGAAGGTAGTAATGCACCTTACAGATTTACTGGAATCTAAGGAACTCATAGAATCCGGCGAGTCCAAAAAACTCACAAAACTTTTGAAATCCAAATAACTGGTAGAAGCAGAGGAACCCGCAGAGCTCATAGAACTTAGTGATTGCTAGTTGTTTTCTGCTTGTTATTTGAATTTTGTGAAATTCTTAAGAGTTTAGAACTCACGAAACTTGACCACTGCTGAAAGATTTATACATTTGTTAGAGAAAAATCAGAAAAAGAAAAATAGAATTGTATGATGATAATCCATTTGAAATCGATTCTTTAAATGTTAAATAAAATATTTTAATAGGAAGATGATCTCCAAATACCGGTTAGTAACGAATATTAGCTAGACGTACATAATTTAATCAATGTTTTGTACCTTTGAGGTGAGAGTCATCCGCTGAAACGTCACGGGACAGGACGGGGTGGAAAACAATTTTTATAAACTAACGAGAGCTCACGGGACACGAGGTGGGTCCCACGAAGGAGAAAAAAAATTAGACCTCGTGCATATCTGTTTGTGATAATTCACAAAGTTCAAATACCGACTTTGTGACCAATTTTTGTTTGATTATATTGTGCATGATTTATACTTATTACTTTCCACTTCTTCAGCTTTGATTCAATAAGAATATAATCATACTTTTCCTTGTTTTTCTTTTGTCTATCTTACGATCGATTGCTAATCATAATTCCTCTTGTGGAAAATATTTTATTCTATTTACGATATTACTTTTCAATAATAGATGATAAAGAAAAGAAACATCTGTGACATATAGAATAATTCAATAATTGCATTATCTAATGTCATGGTTGTATATCTTCTTCAATTTTTTCTGTTCTCTTCAAAATAATGTGAAGTTGTTAGCGAAAAAAAAAACATTTTCACTTGTCTAACTTTTCTTTCTCTGCACACAAATGACTATATCATCGGACGTCCATTGTTTGTATTGTTTAATAACGATATATATATGTGTATAGGAATATTCATTGACGTATTGACTATTGTTTGTATTTAATGTAATGGGTATCTGTTGTGTTTATAAATGGATAAGAGATGAATATCGATATCTTTACTTAACCATTATCATGCCGTCTCTTTTAATCATTGTTACCTGGATATGGAAGAATAATCAAATAGGGTGAGTTTCATAGTAGTCATCATTTGTTGGTAGATGAGAATTGTTCAGTTTATATTATTCGATCATATAGTGATTGATTGGTTAATAAAATTCATGTTTGACAGAGAAACAGTTCTTTTTATTCGATCCAATATTGAAATCAATCATGTCTTAACAATTTTTTCAATGTTTACTTTCTCAATTACTCAAGTGATACATAGGATAGATGATAAAAAAAGTAAAATAGTTATGAACTTCTCATAAGTGCTCAAGGGAACAAAAACTTCTCTCAAACAGTTAATGCATTTTTATTGTTCAAGTTTGAACACAGTTATGTAGCAACTGATCTTTCTTGAAAGATAAGCAATATAAGGAATGAATGCATCAGTCTATATGTTTGTAAAAATCGTGCATATTCGGGAAAAGGTTTGTTATGAATGTAATTATTGTTTTTAGGCTGTCATGGTGGTGCAATCAATTAGCATCATTTATGTTAATATTTATTTATATATTGATATTTTGTCATTTTGGTTGGAAAATGATTCACATGTACTTTCATGTTACGGTATTCTATTTCATCATTTTACATATGCTTCTACCCTTCTTAGAATATCCATTTATCGATATATTGGAATTAATTTCAAGTCAACAACAAGGTTTCTTTCGATGGTGGTCAAAATATGGATGGGTTTTAGCTCGTGATGGTCTGATGATTTTGAGTAGCACAATAAGTGTAATAGCTTTAAGATATTCTCTCATTTGGAAGATTCAACTGTTGGACTCAAACATTTATGTTCCTATTGACGAACAATCGTTTAGTTCTGTATCACAAAGATTTGTTCGGAGACGAAGATGGAACCATAGAACATCGAGAAAATTTCGTTGTACATTGGTTAGATTTGTTGTCTTCGGAATAAATGTAAATCGTCGTCGGTGTTGTGATCATCGATGTTTTCATCACTATCATACAATATATTAATATTTTTCTCATTACATTGTATTTATTTAAACGAATTAGTTCTTCAAATACATTCAATAATTTAAATGCATAAACTTTCGTAATTGATCAGTCAATCTTAAATCATTAAAAAAAAATCTCATTTTTATGTAGTTTATTATGAATAATCAAATTTTACAAAAACATTTAGTTAATGCACATATCAATCTCTAAACTCAAATTCGACAAGTCGATGTAGTGAAAAGCTAAATTTTGTCCTAAACACAATGTAAAATATATTATTTTCAAGTAATAAATAAACAGATAATATCAGGATATTTTAATTGAAAATTCATTTTATTTTAATTTACTCTTAACAATTAATTTAAATTGTTAGAGAATAAAGTTTCGTTGTAGTTTATAAAAAGAATTTGTAAGAAATTAATTAAAATTGCTAACAGTTAAATGATCGGCTAAATTTTGATAGAGATCGAATGACGGATAAAATTGTTTTCAGTCCTCTTTTCCGAAAAGCATTATTATTGAAAATGAAATTCGAAAAACGTGCAATGCTTCACTATTTCTATATAGACGTGTTGTTAATTGGAATATTTTTCTTGAGGGTGGTGATAATTATCAGCAATCCATTGTATTACATATTCAATCACGTAAATATCCACTAGATAAATATCATGATGAGTTGACGTTATATTAACCATTGATAATCATCTCATAACAAATGGATAGGATTACACCTTTCGATCAGCCTTTGCAGTTAATATCAATAATATATTGGAGATGAATCTTCTATGTCATTCGATTAGCTGGATATATTAATATTAATATTCTTCATTAGAGTTATTCTATTCTTCACTATTTGCTTATCTATTTCTATGAGAGTATACAGTTCTATTCAAAGCCTTTCTATAAGAATTAATTTTGTCTAAGCCATTCAATTAGAGAAATGATATTCAATAAAATAGTTGAATGTTAGTTGATTATTTAGAAATTGTAGTTTCAATCCTATTTGTAATTTAGGAAAGTTTATATATTCTAATGATTAATATATTTATGAATATGTTTTATTCAATAATATTTTTTATATACATATTTTCTTTTATTTAAATGAAATATAAACATTTTTCAATCTAATAAAACTTGAGTGTTGATCATAGTTATAAAAGGTCATTGAATATAGTTATATTGAATAGAATTTCATTGAGCAAATATTATCTTGTTTTTACTAACGAGGGAACATACCGAGGTGTTCAAGCTGTTTAGAGCCCATCTTTTGGCGATAGGTAGACCTCAATGAGGTATGAAAAACCCCAAAAGGATTCGTGCCCTCGTGCCTTTATTCTCGAGATATCGAATTTTCAAGATACATAGAAAACAAGAGAATGAAATGAAATATTATTGTTTTGGGGAAATAGTAGAGTATTAGGGTAAAAAATTTTCTCAGTTTCATGCACTGCTCGGGCAAGCTGTTCTGAATTAAGAGCTAGATCAAATCTTATCAGTAACACATCTACTCATTGTTCATCAACCCATTAAACGCTCAAAATTCTTCATTCTATCGATGATATCATTGTAAACCACAAAATAACACTTGATGAGAGGGTGAGGATGATACACTATCGATCATGTTGCTTTCCGTTTTCTTCGCTGGCATACCATCATGTTTCGGTGATAAATGTTATATACTCACATTCTTTGGCTCACGCTCTTCTAGTTTAATTCTCCGCCTATTCTTTTTTGTGTGTAATTTGTGCTATGCACTCGTTTTTCTTTCCATTCGATTGTGCACAATATACAAGTGAGACACAAGCAAGCAATTAATACCAGTTTTCCTGGAACCTACTTCGAAATGATCAATCCAGCAAATGTAGTGAAGGCCTTCGCTGACAGAGCATCGAAATTATTGTCTTCCACTTTTTCGAACACTTCAACCACCACCAGTGCTATCACAAATCGTGAATGTGAAGTAGCAGAGCTATTGTGTGGTGTACTTGAATCGATTACCAACAGTCATTCGCACTTCTTCGAAGTCGAAACAACCCTCGATCATGATCCGGTTGAAGGTGAATTGATCAATGACGTGGAGTGCGAAGATGAAGATGAAGGTGCGGTCGATCCCGACTGGAATGGTAATGAAGAGGATGATGATGAGAAGACGTTGTGCAAAGAATTTTCACTTGACTACATGACCAAGGCAGTCAATTTCTATGATGAGATCAATGCAAAAACTGGAAAACGGAAGCGACGTTGGGAAACAGTGAAACATCACTTTCGACGCATCCCGCATCAAACCTATCTCGCTCGATTTCGTCACTATCTTGAGAAACATGGAACGAAGAAGCAGAAGCTCGATACAATTGATGATCATGTATTTGATATGTTCGAACGAGCTCGGGAGAATGCCTTGCCCGTGCACGATATTGATCTTCGTCGGTGGGCTGTTAAAAAAGCTATGAATGAGTCTTTGCACAATTTCGTGGCTTCAAGCCACTGGCTATACACCTTCAAATACAAACACAATATCATCTCGCGCAAGGTGACCAAGGTGAGAGATATGTGATCAGCTTTTATGCATCTGTGGAAAAAATCTCTATATTCTAAAAGCAGATTGAGATGAAAAAGAGAAGCTTTTATGAGTTTTAGAGTTCCCGTTTTTGCGAATCTGTAATGTCTTTAAAAATATTGTGAGACCAGACTTACTAAACCTATATGTTCCTTACAGATTGTGACGAAGCGCCAAATAGAAAATCAGGAGACGATTAGAACTTCTGCCGATCAGTTCATGGCTGATGTTCGCAAGATTTTGCCGAAATATGAAGCCGACGAGGTTATTAACACAGATCAAAGTGGAATTCAACTAGAACTGCGTTCTACTCGCACGTTGAGCCACAAGGGGGAGAAGATTACAGTTGGATCTGTCCGTTCTATAAATGCCACCACCCACAGCTACACAGTACAACCAACAATCACGCTAGATGGTCATCTTCTCTCACCACTCTATCTTTGCTTGAAAGAACCCAAAGGACACATGAGCGAGAACATTCGCTTACATCTCTTTAAGACCTCGAATGTGGTGGTCACCTGTAGCAGTTCTGGAAAGCTCACGACATCCTTGGTCGAGTATTGGCGTGATCATGTTCTCCTTCCGTCACTTGGTCAACGCCGGAAGTTGCTACTTATCTCGGACTGTTGGGGAGGGCAGACATACGGAAAGGGATTATACGATCACATTCCTGGATGCACAAGACTTGAAGTACCGAAAAAAAACGACGGATCAAATTCAGCCATTGGACGTCTTTTTCAATAGACAAATGAAAGTGATCCCTCGTCGGCTATATGATCGTGTGCTGCTGGATGAACTTGACATCAACATTAGCGAACGAAATAATATTATTCGTCTGATGTCTCTCACTCATAATCAGCTTTCTTCCAAAGTTTTTCATCGGATGATACAATACGCTTGGTACGCCAGTGGATACACAGACAATCATCCAGGATCATTCAAAACTGTCAGCGAAGTGTGCTTTTCCTTTAACACTACAATATGCTCTACGTCTTCATGCGATGCAGCTCCATTCATCTGCTGTAGCTGGTGTGACAAGCCATTATGTTTCAGTCACTTTTTCCTAAACTATCACTTTCACTGATTTTCTTTTGCGAGGACTTTTGTGGTTTATAATGATATCATCGATAGAATGAAGAATTTTGAGCGTTTAATGGGTTGATGAACAATGAGTAGATGTGTTACTGATAAGATTTGATCTAGCTCTTAATTCAGAACAGCTTGCCCGAGCAGTGCATGAAACTGAGAAAATTTTTTACCCTAATACTCTACTATTTCCCCAAAACAATAATATTTCATTTCATTCTCTTGTTTTCTATGTATCTTGAAAATTCGATATCTCGAGAATAAAGGCACGAGGGCACGAATCCTTTTGGGGTTTTTCATACCTCATTGAGGTCTACCTATCGCCAAAAGATGGGCTCTAAACAGCTTGAACACCTCGGTATGTTCCCTCGTAAGAAATATTTAAAAAATTTTTACTTAATATTTAAAATAAAGGTAAGGTAGAATCCTTCATACTATACAGCAACTATCTCCATCTGTTTCTCCTTACCCATCAAAGACAAAAAAAGCATCTCTTATGGCAATTATAAGCAATGTACGTTATTGGATTCTTATGCTCGTCCTCTTGGCTACCATCACCATCGCATGGGCAAAATTCATACCCGATGATGAAGACAGTGATGAAGCTGCCTTCTTCTTACGATCATTTTTCGAAGCTCCTATGAATAAACGCTATCTCTGCAGTCCTAACGAAAGTTGTGGTGGTAATCTCAAAGACTATTGCCATCTTGAGCGAGTCGTGAAAGTGTGCCCAAAACTCTGCGGCAAGTGTTAGAAAATTGGTGAGTTAAATAAATATTATTTATTAATTAGAAAGATTCGTTGATGTCCTCTTCTATGTAGGAAGTGTTAATATGGACCAGTTCACGATCATCAATCAAGAACTTTCCTCATTCTCATTTTTCAATATATTTTGTTCGCTTTTTTTCTACTTCCTTGTGTATAGGTCATACTTAATTCATCTTTTTAATCCATTAATCATCTTTTATTTTTATTTTATTTTATCTCTGACAGTTTCTTTCTAATAAATTCTTGATTATTTAACACACATCTTTTGTTTTATTTATAAGGCATTTAGTACAAAGAAAATAAAACATATAAAGAGAAGAGAGGAAGAGAACAACATGAAATTATTCTGATGATCTCACTCTTTACTCCTTATTCTATCTACTTCACAAATTATGCAAAAAAACAAAGAAAAATGAGTCCATGAAGACCCAATCCCCCCATTTTGAAAGTTTTTTAAAATTTTTTTTTTTCATTCAATATATCAGTAGGCTCTTAGAGATACTTTTGATAAACAAAGGTCAGATGTTTCCTATTAAAAATCTCGAGTTCTGGGTTATCTTCTTGGAACTCCTATCGTATATTGTCAGAGATAGAGAAAACATCAGAAAAAAACTCAGAACATCTTTAAAGATAACTTTTTCAGTATTTTTTTGTGGTGAACCATATGAAAGGACTGTAGAAACAGTTTTTCTGAACAAAAAATCGGACCTTTCTTATTGAAGATCCTGAGTTACCAGTCATTTTCTCTGAATACAACGATAGCCACACTATAAGCCAGCATTACGTGAGCAAAACTCAATATCTTATACACAAGATCTTTGTAGAGATACAAGGTACAAAAGAGTAAGGAGATCTTGAAAATTTTACCAATTAGATAATGTGATTTTTTTGAACCAAGATATTCATCTTTCGATCTTGGACACGGATTGTAAATTCTGTTCCCAAGATCTTAGCATCTTAGATAGAGCGTATGACTTGATAGAGTTTTTAAAAATTGTTTTACCAGTTTTTGCAAGTAGATTTTGGAAAATATCTCAGAGAATCATAAACACGCCCAGGAAAACCATGATTTCGAAGGTTTTGTAGATTGACTATCGGTCACAATTTGGTCACTTTTATTTGTAGCGAAAAACTAGCATCCGATTTGTGATCGGCATCAAAAGTTACATCAGATAGAGTGATTCGGAAATATTTAGGACTATTCATAAATGGATCCTATGGATCACTTTTGGTCCATATATAGATCACTCAAGATCTTATAAAATCTATAATCAAGATCTAGTTAAAGGTGTTGTTACAAGATAATCACATTTTCTTGTACCTAAAATTACACGATCCACTCACTTTTCTGTACCCTATATCTTGGTCAAGATCTTTTGTGAAACACCATCTGAAAGAGAGTATCGAAATGTATAATAGTAAAATTTGGACTCACTACTCTCTTCTCCCTCCCCACTGACCGTGACCGACAAAGCATTAAAGACAACGCTATACACTATATTGGGCAAACTATAGGAATGCAGTTCAATCGTGTTTTACATTTCTGATCTGGCAAGGATTGCGCTAACAGTTTTTTACTAATGGAAGATTCTTACTGATGAATTGGAAGACAAATTTTTATGCACAGTAAACAAAACACTGTTGTGTGTTTCATATAATTATAATGATCGCCAAATTATGTTGTTCTTGTCTAATGGTGAGATGCATTGTAAACAAGGTGACTTGATATTGACTAAAAAAACTGTATTGAACTTCATGATGTTTTCTGTCGGACAATCGTCGCATTGTTCATTAAAGCACTCGTTTTTCGTCGATGGTATAAATTATTTGAATGATCAGATCCTTCTTACTGATCTTGTCAAAAGTTGATGCAAAAACTACACCGATACATTTTTGATGGTGGTTATTCCAAGCCTGAAATGAAACTACATACAATCGAATCAATATACAATTGACATAAACGTTCAATAGCAGATTCATATTCTCGTGAATAGTACATATGCACGTGTCATGTGATGATGCAATTTTCACTTTCTGCCGTCAAAGAGTAGTGAAAGTCGATCTTAGAACACCTCCAGAAAATCATTCATTGAATATTCGATTAGCATCCAAGACGGTCATTTCCAAAAAGCGATCAACCACTGGCTGTTCGTTGATTGTAATGATATTGTTTTTACAATTTTTTGTTGACATCATTCTCGGCAAATAATCTTTTCAGATCATGCAAAAGCTCGTTCGATTCAGATTTCCAGAGTCTGTGAGGATTTGAATCATATGAAACTTGAGGTTTTCTATCCAATACATCGTATAATCGATGAAGTTTTCTATACAGTTCGTCATCTTTGGATTGAATGGGAGATGCTGCCGATTTAAGTAAGCATTACAGTTGTTACAGAAAATCCGGAATAAATTTACGAATTTACTTCTCATGAATCGGATCTATGTTCAATAATCCAAGTATAGTCGACAATTGTTTCATTGTTTCGTCTTTCTGATATTCGAGTTTACATGAAGCATGACCTGCCTCGACATCCATACATGGTGAATCGTCATCGTCATCATTATTACCATCTTTTTTCGAGTTAGCTATAATACCACTGTCCATTTGGGAATTATATTCCTCTTTTTCATTCAAATCACTAAATTTTATATTTGCATCACGATTTCTTTTAATTGAAATGAATGACATCCTGGAGATAATCAGTGAATTCGGTCGTCAGTTGCATCATATCAAAAAATCAAAAAACATCGTTAGCTGTGATGACATAGTCATAATTCTTTTGGTCTACATGCAGATTTTGCATGTTTTTCCAATTATTCACAATACTTTCGTGTCGGCATTAGGATAAAATTTTTGAATAAGAAAAATAACAAGAAGTATGGGTGAGCAATTGAATCTTTTCAACATCCGTTGATTCATTTCATAATCTTCTTGGTTTGAAGTCACAATTTTTCTACATCGCATTGCACATCTAAAGATTTTCTTACAGCGAGGTCGAAAATTTATCACTTCAATAATGTTCCTTTGTTGGATTCCATGGTCTCACTTCTACAAAACGATCTAACGGCGTTTTTTCTGAATTATATGGACAAACTTATTAGCTCATACCCTCATTCTCGGGCATACTATGATTAGTAGAGGAAAATTTTTTGTGAAAGAGAAGAAAATCCTTCAAATTAATTGATTGTCACTCAAGCTGACGAACTGCGGTCATCGTTGTATTCAAAGAAAATGACCGACACCTCAGGACTTTTAATGAGAAGGGTCTAGTTTTTTGGTCCAGCAGAAGAAAATGCTGAAAAAGCTATCTTTGAAGATGTTTTGAATTCTTTTTCTGATGTTTTCTCTATCTCTAACAATATACGATAGGAGTTCCGAGAAGATGATCCAGAATTCGAGATTTTCAATACAAAGTGTCTCCCTTTTTTTCAATCAAAAGTGGGTCTTAAAGCGTACTGGCATTTTCAACGAAAAAAAAATCTCGAAAACCACTTCCAAAACATGATTGGATCTTCGTGGATTCGCCTTATTCTCAATCTTGAAATAACGAGTACGAAGAATGAAAATTATTTGTCTGTTTATCCACAATCCAATTAGTCAAAAAAGTTTCATCTAACAGATTGCAACACTATTAATAACCAGCTAAATGTATTATCCAATAAGTTTTTTTTCCTTTCATAGAGAGAGTCTTAGAAGTTTTCAAGAGATATCTAAGCGTGTTCCCAATAATCTTTTGATGCTTATCGAAAGATTAGCAAAAAATATTTCAGAAATAATCAAAATTATTTATGATTATGAGTAAAAAATTTGAATTAATTACACAATAATACAATTTTTCGCAATTTATTCGATTGAAAAACCAATCTCTTTTAACAGATTCCAATCAATTCATCGGATTATTATCAAATTTTCATTTTTAACAATTCATTGAAATGGCAATAAGTGATCAAACTTCAAATTCTATCCAACTATAATCCTCAATAGTTTAAGTTACTATCTGTTAGACGTAAAATTTTTATGTCTAAATCTAGTGGTTTCTATCATAAGAATGACATCAATTATCAATACCATTGATAAGTAGCACATTGAATTCATTCAAAATAACCATATATCTTAGTCAAATCAATAAAAATCATAAATCAAACATTCTAAGAATATTATTTCTTTTATATAAACAGAGAAAAATTTTTCTGTAAAAGATATCAATTGATAAATAAGGAATTCTTCATATAAATACTCTTAAACAAAATATAACATAGAAAAACTAATAAATAGCTACTCAATTATATATGTCACTATTAACTATTATTCTATCTTTCATAAAAACCATTAACAAATGACAAATAATCATCTTCATACATATCCTTAACTTTTTCTTCTCCAGCTGATAATAGTATTACAACTCGTTTTAGTACAACAACTAATTATTCATAATGGCGTGTCAAAAAAGAAAATAGTTAAAGAAATACTCATATATTTATATATACATATTCCTCAATGAATATGAAATAATAGAAAATAAAATCAAAATATAAAATCTATAATATTTTATTAACATGAATTCGCGTGTCGAATACATTATAAAAACGAAAAAAAACAAAATAATAATAAAAATTTTCTTAATTACAAAGTGAATAAGACAAAAATAGTAATCAATTTCCTCTCAACAATCTATCATTGATGTTGACAGAAAAAGAAAAAAAGAATGATATAACTAAGTATATATTATTGTATAGATCATCAAGTAGTTCTTTTTATTTTTATCTCAATCAGGACAAGCTTATTAACGTATGTATTCAACTGAAAAAAAAACTTGATTATTTATTTATTAGTATATCATAAATATTAAA
>JAJEKB010019958.1:0-12237 GCA_022393335.1 Macrotrachela quadricornifera
GATGATAATTTAATTATTTATATTTTATCAACAGTAACTAATTTTGAACGAAGAAAAATTATACGTTCAACATGGGCATCTCCATTGATTAAAACTTGTTTTGTATTTATTCTTGGTCAACCACAAAATTCAGATTCAATTCAATTACTTGTTAATAATGAAAAACGACAATATAAAGATATTATACAAATTGATCATATTGAATCGTATGCAAATGTTATTTATAAAGAAGTAGCTGCATTACAATGGGCATATCATTTCTATCCATCTATTCCATATTTATTTAAAACTGATGATGATTTGATTATTGATTCAATTTTAATATCAGATATAGCTCAATTACTTGTAACAAATTCTCCAAATAATGCTTCATATATTTTAAAATATCGTCCAAAACTTGTTTCAGAATTATTAGCATCTGATCGATCGACATTTTTTCGTGGTGCTTGGTCAATGGATTTTCAAACTACATTACGTGCTGGAAAATTTGCTGTTAGTAGAAGTGTTTGGCCACATTCAGTTCTTCCATTATATTGCTCTGGTTTTGGTTGGTTAATGTCAAAAACTATTCGAAATAAATTAGTTAATGCATCATATATCTATCCATCAGATCAAATAGTATGGATAGGTGATGTATTTTTATCAGGATTTCTAGCTAAAACAGCAAATGTTAAATGTACTGGTATTTCAATTGATTATGAACAAACATCTTCTGCGAATTGTTCATGTTTAATGATTCAACGTCCAATGTTAACTGTTTGCTCATCAACATTTCATGCTGGAGGTTCTAGTAATGATCAATCATCATATAATGAATATAAAAAAGCTTGGAATGTTATTCAACAACGTCATAATTTAATAAATAGAACTATAACAGATATTAAAGATTGTTAATTAAGATTTTATATTTTGTTATTATTTATTTATTAAGGTGTGGTAGTGGAATTGTTGCTGATGATGTCAACTTGGTTGACGAAACGTTCAAAATAATTAAATAAATAAATTTTCTATATCTACCTAATTTTATTTTATTATGTATTAAAATATTGCCTTTATCTAGTTTAACTGCCTTTTTTTCCAATTCAAGTTCTTTTCTTTCTCTATAAAATGACGTAATTTGATCAATACTTTCATATGAGTTTGATATATCCCCGTGGAAAAAAATAGTGACACACAGTATTTTCAATATTTTGCTACTATAAATCAACGTATTGATAAAAGTAAATATATATTCTGATAGCCTGTGGAATTCTCTACAACTCTCTATATAAAGACTTTCAACTGCTATTATCCACTGAAAATAAATCAAAGTACAATAAAGGCATCCTCATCGTCAGATTCCCCAAAAATGAAGTTTTTTCGATTTTATCTTTTCGCTTTTCTTTTTATTTTCTCGAAAATATCGTTTAGTCACATACATCAATCTAGGCCAGCTAGTATCACTATCACGTGCATATATTACAGTCGTTTTTTTTTGTTTTGTTGTCCGTTCTACATTCTATAGTTCATTTTCTTTTCTGTTCTGAACTTATACTCGAGTTATTTCAAGAAACCAATAATGTTCTGGAACGAAACTGCCGAGGTCGTCAATTGATGTTGAATGATATGGTAGCTGTTGACTTAAAATGAAAAAATTCAATTATGTATTCTTATTTCTATGTTATTTTGGTTTTTGACTCTTCAATCTTCTCATTCTCTATATTTTTCTTAGTTATTATTAATTTTGGTTGTTATTAGGAAATAAACTCAGAAAAAAAGATTAAAGCATGCCTGTATCTGCCATCTGCTTCTCTCTCTGTGCTCTTGAACTTTTCTCATCATATTTTCTAGTGAAGTGTTAACATCAATAACAAAAGCTTCATAGAATTGTGTTACAAACCCCTGTCAGCAGCATTTAATTAGAGATCATATTAACTGTTCTGCCGTTACGATACCCATGTAAAAGTGGTATGAAAGCCCTGCAAGATTAAAAGAAAAGTTCTGTGAAAGTCGATACGAAAACCTTGTTTTTTATGATTTATGCATTTTATCTTTTTACGAAAGCCGTGTAAAATAGCAGGGCTTTCATAACGTATCGTAACCCGTTAATACCTTTCCTTTCGAATAATGTTGAAGTTTTGTCAATGAAAAACTTTCAGAGTCATATCTCTAGACCGTTGATATCATAGAAGTCGTTCAAAGTGAGCAAAATAACTAAACTTTGGTATCTAAAGAATTTTTAAGAGCTGAGGAAGGCCGATTAATCAAATTCCAACTATGACTCAACCCTATATTCCATGCGATTTTTGTACATGCCTTGACATCGTTTTCCAAAACGAGCATCTGTTGTTTAAGTGCAAAATAAAATTCCATTCATCGATTTATATGATCAAAATGTTTTTGTTTAGTCAACAGGACAAGTCACTGCCATGAAGCAATACATTGTGGGACAACGTACTGCTAGCATTTCTCATATATGATTTGAAAATATGTATTATTTCGATTTCATATGAGAAAAATGCGAAATTACAATATGATACGCATATTTATGCAAATATTAATTGATATTTTTCTATCATAAAAACACGAAGCCTAACGAAAAGCAAGAAAAAAGAGGAAGAATATTGGAATAGCGATATGCACGCAAGAACGAACCCATACGTGCAACAAGCTGTCTCATTAAAGAAAATGTCATGCTTCATTCTTCGCGTCAAAAAAAGTGAGTCGGAAAATTCCCACTCATTTCGTCGACGATATAAACGCAGCGAAATTGCTTCCAAACACACAAAAAGCAATTCATACACTTGAAATCTTTTATCACGTAAGTACGTTTAATTTCAAATATTGTTAGACTAGTGACAGACTTAAAACGAAACATCAATGGTAGTTACAAATAAACAGAACTAGACCATATAGAAACCAACGATTTTAATATTTGCAGAGTGCCCATATAAAGAATTAAAAAAGTAATCAGATTAAAATCGATTATAATCAAAAAATTGTAATATAATTGATTTTCCTTGAGAAAAATGGCAACATCTTCAAACAATTTTTTCTCAGTTCGCACCCATATAATCAATTTTTTTTATAAATTTATCATCGCTGATAATCAGAAATAATACAAATAGTGCACTGTAAAAAAAAAGGATCTTTACCGAGCCAAAAAATATATCGGCGCGTGGCTACATGGTCCGATCCTTTACTCGTTTCCTAACAAGAAGATTTCGTACCAAACTTCTTTTTAATAAATGACAAAAAAAGGTTTCGTATCACAGGTTCAGTACTAAACTTTTTCAAAAAATCAAAACAAGGTTCCGTAGAGAGGGTTTCATGCTGAACCTTTTACGCCGGATTTAAAAGAGGTTTCGTAGGAACAGTTTCGTACGTGCTTATTCGCACTGAATCTTTTGTCATCTACCCAATAGCTGATAATGGAAGCAGCTCCAGAGGTATTGAAACAGTTGAGTCTCCATATTGCATCCATAAGTCGATCTTATTTAAGTATGAAAAGCGATATAGAATTCGTACACAAATTCTATTTAGCTTTTCATATCTAAATGAGATTAACTTATGGATGCAAGGTGGAAACTAAACTGCTTCAAGACCTCTGAAACTGTTTCCATGATTAGTAAAAAATAACACTCAATCGCTAAATAGTTTCTCCGATTAATCTACAATAAAGAGCAAATCAATTAATTTAATATAATAAAATAAACTTACCCATACAGCACATAAGTTAGTCGATCTAAACAAAGAAAACAAATATGTTTATTTTCTATAGTGAAACTTAACCATCATCTGATACAAAGATGATTTTGGAATAAAACACGAGTTACTTTGGATTAGATGATCAATGTATCCACCAGTCCCACATTGAAGTCAATCTGTAACAGAAAAGAAGTTCATTTATTTGAATACAATAAACTTACTGATTAGTTTGTAGGATTTCGGAAAATATTGGGTTCGGCAGTGTTGTCACCGAATCTAAAACTATATACAATTAATTAATTAGAATACTAGTTTATCAAAAAAGTCCTTATTTAATTATGTGTAGGATGTCTTCCACAATATGGCAAGACATTCGCACAAATTCTTAATCGTAAAAGATCTTCTATATGATGATGATTTTTCATGAATTTACTCGTGTATATATATATATATAGCCTGCACCGGCAAAACAAAACGATGAATGAATAGTGGACTAAAAGGTTCCGTAAGCTTTTAACACATGCTTAAAGGTACTATAGATAACTTTTTGAGGGCTAACTTGGAGTACCATTAGTAACTTTTTGAGCCCTATCTTAGCTTATTATTAGTAACTCTCTGAGGGATATCTCACACTGTAAAAAAATAGGTGTTCTACCGAACTTTGAAGTTTTGATATTATTTTACGAAACAGTTTTAATTTTCGTGGCGTGAAAATTGTTTTGTGAATTTTCATATAGATTCTCACCCACACCCCGAAAATTGAATAGAGTTTCGAAGTTTTTTTACGAAACCCTTGAGAAGTTCTGTGTATCATGTACTGAACTTTCGGTAGTTTCGTATCTTTTGTACAAAACTGTTGATATCTTCTTAGAGCATTTAAAGATTCCGTATAAGTTCTATAAAGTCATTCATTGTTTCGTAAGTGCTCTAATACTTTCATATATATTGTGAGAAACTCGTGATGGTTTCGTAAAATATATTCCGAATCATTACATCATTTATGACACTATGAACACTTCTGTACAATGTAAGCTGAACCTTTTGATGTTTTACGAAACTTTCAATAGATTTGTATGAGTTATACGGAACCAGAGCTTTCGTATCATTTTCTTCGGGAAGGGGAAAAATTCATGGATAAAGTCTCCCAAAGCCAAAGAGAAATGACTGCATCCGCTTTTTTAAAAATCAAAATATAGCTCTCAATTTGAACTTTTTTGGTGTTTACTACCAAGTATGAGCATTGCTATCTCTCATATTATTGATTCGCACTAATACAGTAGTATAAAAACTGAGATAAAAATAAGTTTATTATTGTAAAATACAAAAATCTGTTCTTATCTACTATTCAAAAAAGATTGTTGTTGTAAACGGTTGTTCTTCCATCTAATCAATTTCATCGTCACTATTGTCTTCATTCTCGTGATCATATATTTTGATATTGCGCGCTTTTGCTCGACCGGGATTGAGGTAGAAATTTTTCACAACCATATCCAAATCATTGTCACTAACATTTGGTTTTAATATTGTGAATTTAACAGCACTTTCTAATGCTGTTTCTAACAAACTGTTTCTTAGTCTTGTTTTGATTCGTTTGAGAGCACTAAGACTGCGCTCACATTCATTAGATCCTATTGGAAGAGTTACTAAAATCTGATAAAACTTGAATCATTCAGGTATTATATATCGTGCATTGGCCGTAATATATTTAACAATATCTAACAGACAAAGTTCATCATCCATTTTTTCATTGTTATTATTTCGTTTGATACCATTCTTTGCACTCTCTATTATAGTACGCACTTGTGGTAATTCGTTTTTTAGTTTTCGAAAAGATAATAGTGGTTCATCTATTCTTTCATATATTTTCTGATCAGATCCTACACGTTTATAATGCATTGAAGTACAATACATCTTTAATAATCCATTTTCTAACTTTGGAAAACTGATAAATTACTTTCTCTCTGAAAGAAAACGGGTGTTTCTCTTTGGAAAACCACGAGACTGCTTTCTCTTTTGAAAACTGATAAACTGGTTTCTCTTGTGAAAACCGGTAAACTGCTTTCTCTCTGAAAGAAAATGGTTGTTTCTCTTTGGAAAACCAAGAGACTGCTTTCTTTTTCATATATTTCTGATGGATTTGCTCCAATTAAAACATTGAAATACGTCAATATATATCCTGAGAAAAGTTTCAGGGAGAAAGACAAAGTGCAAGAAAAAATTTAGGGGAATTTCCTCCCCCCCTTTCCCCACCTAATTGTATGGCCTGTACGAAATCTTTAATTGTTTCACAACACTATCAGTGGCTTCGTAAAATATGAAAAGGTTCAGCGTACATTGTACTAAACTGTTCATAGTTTTGTAAGTGATATATTTGTTCGGTATATCTTACAACGGAGTCATGACTAGTTTCGTACAACGTATCCAGAACTATTGGAGCATTTACGAAACTATGACTGGTTTCGTAGAATGTATACGTAACGTTTAAATACTATGCGAAACTATCAATAGCTTTGTACAAAGGATACGGAACTACCGAAAGTTCAGTACATGATGCATGAAACTTCTAGAAGGTTTGATAAACAAATTTCGGAACCTTCTGCAATCTTCAGAACTTAAAACGGTTCTTTATAATAATTACGAGACGATTTGTATGCCACAGAACTTAAAATCGTTTCGTAAAACTGCGTCAAACCTTTAAAGTTCGGTAGACCTCCTATTTTTTTTCAGTGTATTATGTTCGAGAACATCTTTAAGAGTCATAGATATCAAGGCCGAGTGAAGCTCGAAGACTCTTGATTATTATATCTGAGAAGTCCTCACAAAGTCGCTAGATATCATAGCCAAGTATGTTTAAAAAAGTAGTCAGTAATATGCCTAATTAGTTGAGTTCTAATGAAGTGTAATAACTAATTAATTAATTCTTAATTATTTACCAGGAACATATTGTCTTAGTATCATAAATTTTAAAACAAGGAAGATATTTCAGTTGTAAAATATCAGTACGTAAATAAATTCAAGCTTTCGAGTTCATCTTTCGAGCTCACTTTCTTTGAGCTATTCAGATCGAACAACCGGATAGCTAGATCTAATAAGAATCGTACACCTGATCACAGCTGATCTGATTTGATTAGACGAAAAAAGTACAAAAAGTAGCGGTCACTGTTTTCTTACATTAGATCATATTAGAAGATTTCTGCAAGATTCTGTTATGTGGTACAATGCCACTGTAATATTTCATTAAAACTAATATGCCTTTAAAATCTCACTAAAAGTTTCTAGTGAAAACAAAGTGCATATAAAACCTTCAAAGAAAATGTGGTATGATCTGATGCAAGATTTTAGAGACCGTGATTTTTTTGTCAGATTCTTATAGATTTCGTTCATATTACAAGCTCTTATAAAATGTTGCGCGACCGGACGTCAGATTGTTTGACCTGGGTAAATTATATCAAACAAGTTTTTATCCCGAATGAAAAGAGCATGGAAGAATTTGAAGAAAAAAACGACAAGGTCACCAATTGAAAACCGATTTCATTCTGATTCATTTGCTTTAATAGTCAACACAGAAAAGGAACAAGTCAGATATATTATGGCAAACTGTGGACTCTAATTTGAGTGGTTCATTTTGTCTATATGAACCGAACCATAATTCTTTGGCTAGCATGTTTTGTTAATTTCCTATGACCTATATCTAAACTACTCTCAAAAACCTGTAAGTAAGATGTCCATGTAATCTCGAATAATTTTGGAAAAATACAAGTTGAAACTCTTCAAAGTGCAAGAAAAACGTGTCAATCATTCTTTGTGCTCTATTCAGAAAGGGTAAAGTATAGATCATGAACTCTAGTTTGGCTCACACCAATTTTGGTTCACTTCATACGATCCTTTTTACATATAAATATTCAATATTAAAATATTTTCAATTAAGAATATCTGAGTAGAAAAAAAATGATTTTTTCTTGTACTAATTGTGTACAGAAAAAGCGACTGTTGTCAGTTATAGTGTGAGAGAATAAAGCCGATACATAGATTTCTTGACCATCACGTGACGAATCAATGAGCCATATTCACACATTGCTTGTTGGCCACACTGCAGCTAAATTGTGGCCAAAAGACATACATTCATTTCACTTTTTCATTCTCATTAATAACTTTTCAACAATTATCTCATAACACACCGTCTTCTTTCATCTTCTTCGTCTTTTTGATCTTCTCTTCCATCCTCGCTCTGTTGATGATAATCGACTCGATTCTTTCGAAATGATAAACCAATGTAGCGTGGCCACGATTGAGTAATAACGATTGTTTCAACAATTTGAACGTGTAATTACGTGTCAAATTAATTATGCTATTTGTAACACAAGAAAGTAATGGTGTTTAGAGATAGAGAAAATATTATTGAATAACTAAATGTTTGATTGTGTTATCTGTTAAATACTTTGCTTTATTAATAAAATTATTTATTCAATAATATTTTCTCTATTTCTAAGCATTATTACTCTCTTATGATACAAGAAGCATAATGAATCTGAAATGAAATCACACATTCAAACTATTGAAATAATCGCTATTGCTCAATAATATGGCCACGCTACATTGGTTTATCATTTCGAAAGAATCGAATCCACCATCGTCAACAGAATGAGGACGGAAGAGAAGATCAAAAGAATGAAAGAGATAAAAGGAAAAGGAAAGTCAGAAGAGAGGGAAGAGAAGATCAAAAGGGACAAAAAAGATGAAAGAAATAATTGCATATGACCCGATTTTAGAATTGTGCATATGAGAAAAGTTGAAAAGCGAGATGAATCAATTTTTCTTGGCCACGGTCCCAGCTATTCCGTGGTCAAAATGCAATGTGTGAATATGGCTCATAGACATAAAATTTTAGGGGTAAAAGATGTATCTAGCGAGAGTTGATGTATTTTCAGTATGGATAATTCTCAGAATGAGGAATGTTGTCTTATTTTGAAGAATTATTTAACCGTATAAGATACGATCACTACGACACATGTATCATTAGATGCAGTTTTTCACGTTGCATCGAATGAGCATATTTTCAAACGTCTTTTATACAAAAAATATTTATAAGCCAGAATTTACTGAAATATCTAGTGGCCTTTACTGATACATAAAAAACGTGGTTTTTGAGATTTTTATCCCTCAAAAAATGTTTAAATTTTTTTAAGCATATACAGTTTTGTAAAGCGTAACAAGTTCTATCGAACCATGTAAAAATCTTTCAGAAATAAATTTTACTGGATTTTTAAATTACTTACACTTTATATCAAAGTCAGTCGAGAGTTAAGCAAGTCGCAGAGACGAGGGCTACTTGTTTTATTAGTACTTGCTATGGTTGTAGACTTAGCAATTTGACAACAACAAACAATTCAAGAGTTATTTGTGAGAAAACGAAGAAAATCGAAACGCTAATTTCATTAGAACAAAAGAATCAAAAGAATTCTTTATTTCAAGTTCTTATTCTGTGGTCGAAAGCATTTCGAATAAGTACGTAGATCAAAAAATAATTTTCTTTCAAAATGTCTCGTTTGGTCTTATTAACATTAGGACGGTGTTCAAACCAAACATGGCATACATGAGGTTTTCTTTACTTCAAATTCTTGTTTCAATCGAAATCAAAAGAGATTTTCTTTAGACCAAGACGCCTTCATGAATTTCTCAAGTTAACTGAAGCTGACGAAAAAATAATCTTTCAAGAATATGAAGTAATAAACACACTAAAGATTTTTCGCCATTTTATTTTTCTTTCATTTATTTAAAAAAAAAGGAATTAAAATGTATTTCCGATCAATCGAATGATGACCCGAACACGCCAGGTATATGCCGTTATGCGGATATACGTGCCCGAGGTCCATGTAGGTCAATAAATTTGTTTTCATCATTTATTTCAATTGATTTTTAGGGGAAGATACTGCTGTTCGTTTAACAGGTACTCACCGTAAACACGATTATATCAATGCAAATGAAATCAAGGTTATTTTATTCTCAATACAATTACTTATTTCAAATCATTTCGCTTTTGTTTTTAATTGAAGAGGCTTCATAAAGATCACGATTATATTGCTTGTCAAGGACCATTAGACCGCACGTCAGAAGATTTTTGGGATATGATTCTTCAATATCGAGTTACAAAAATAGTCATGCTAACTAAAACTCATGAACGAAATCGTAGTGATCCTTCAAAGTTTAATGTAAGTTTTTATATTTGGTGAAGACCTTTTTCAAATAATTTTTCATTGTTTATATTACAGGAGAAATGCTTTCAATATTTTCCAAAAGAAATTAACGAATCCTTAAAGTTCGGTTCAATCATTGTTCAAGTTAGGGATATTGATTCGAATATAAAAGATTTTCAGATTCGTTCTATCAACATAAGACAAGTATTTTCATTTGTTGAATTAGTTAAAGAAAATTCTTTTCTTCCATTTTTCAGAATAGCGATCAACATAACGTTACCCACTATTATTTTACCGGTTGGCCAGATTATAGCGTCGTCGAACCAGAAAGGATACTTGCTCTTATTGATACGATTAATCACACAGGAAACGTTCAATTAGAGTCATGTAAAAGCAATCGAAATCAAACATTACCACCAATTGTTGTCCATTGCAGGTTCACTGAATTTGAATGAATCAAAGTGATCGTTTCTTTTTCGTTTGTTTCCTTAGTGCCGGTGTTGGTCGAACAGGTACTTATATCGCACTAGATGTAATTCTGTCTTTGCTTGATTGTTCTGATTCTGATTTATCAACAACGGAACTTGATATTATGGGTATTGTTTATCAATTAAGATTAGCCCGAACCAACATGGTTCAAACAAAGGTAATTCGAATATTTTTTTTATCCAACGAAATATTGATTATTTTCTATGCAAGGAACAATATTTATTATTATATCGTTGCGTCCAAGAACAATTGAATCGAACAAAACGATTAGATGCTGGTTTGTCTCCCAAATCTTTTTTTTAGTTTTGTTTTTATCTGTCTTGGGAATGAGGGTGTGAGTCTAGACACCATTTTCATGATTTCATTTCCGCTAAGGAACTGTTCAGACAACTTTCACTATAGAACTTATTCAAATGATTATGAAGATCATAACTAAAGTTCAAATCTAATTAAAACCTAAGAATTTTTAAGAGATTTTCAAGAAATTCTATATAAGTTAGGCACCCTTCATATAGTGCGGAGTCTTGTCTCGAAGCAAATATTGGGTCTGAAATGCTCGCATACATAGTGCTTTATTATAGACGAATAAAATTTCGCTGAAGTCGAGAACATTTCTCCAGGTTTTAAGAATGGAAAAACCTTTTTCGGTTAATATTGTATCACGAAAATACTGACCAATCCAAGATTCACCTTCATCTTCGATTATCCAATGTAACCTTTTAGCGATAATTTTAACGAAACCAAGTACGTTGAAGATCTTGAGTCCTTCTCGTGAATATATGATAGATATATGCAACGGTATTTTGATAATGACTAACCAATATTAATGGCTATCGAGCTCGGTTTTTTACCATTCAATAGCTCTTTTTGAAAGCTACAAAACTAAATATTTTCCAAGCTTCGAACTCTGGATCACTTGAATCATACTGAGACGCGTTGGTTTTGAAATACGATTTTCTGTATCTTTGACTCCTGCTTATCTTCTTTTTCGTTACAAAACAAGAAATTAAATCAAAAGAAATGTCATATTTGGAATCAACGTTAAAAACTGAGTCGATTCATGTATGTTTCAAAAGTTGAGGAAATTTTTTTTCTATGAAAAAATAACCTTGCACTCTTTCTCAGGACTCATGAAAAAATGACTTTTCTCAAAATCACATTCTAGTCGTTTACTCTCTCGCCATTTTACTTTTGTTAGAATTACAGAAGCTCAGCTATTTCATTCCACACGATAAATCGTATTTTTTCATGAGTCCTGAGAGAAAATGCAAGGTTATTTTGTCATAGAAAAAAAGATTTTCTCAAAAAACTCTTGAATAGGGGAGGGGAAGTTACCATTACCAGTAACGGTAACTGTTAACGAAAAGCACCTATTGTCCATCCAAAAAACGAATGGTATGTGAGTATTTTCTGAATGACTTTTGAACGATGAAAGCTAGAGAGCTGCGGTTCTCCCCTATGGAAAGAAGCCTGTATGGAGCATCTTTTTGCAAGCAAAAAGTTTTTTTAGAAGTTTTTGGAAAACTTATGAAAAACTGAAAAATTAAAAATAGCAAGGTGTTCAATATCTCATTTCAGTAGATAGAGGAAAGTGTCCTCTTTAAAATGGGATTCAAGCGAACTCTTGAAAATCCTTAGTTCGGCCGCAGGAGTCTTTAGACCCCGAGGATCATATTCAGCTCCTCTCTGTTTAATAATTTGAAGTAACTTGTCCAATCATAGATTATCTACCATCCTAAATCCCGTGAGAATGTCTATATCGTGATTTGAAAGCATTCGTTCCAATAAAACTCAAATTGATTTTCCGACGCTCGGGCTCGATCATAAATACAAGGCAAAAAAAACGTTTTTTTCATTATATAATGTT
>JAJEKB010019962.1:0-16652 GCA_022393335.1 Macrotrachela quadricornifera
TTTTTTTTTATTTATCTACCTACTTGCTTATTTATTTGATTGGTGTAAAAAAACCAAACTAATCTATGGATGAGTAATTACATCAGCAAAAGAAAGGTTTTGTATATTTTATTTAGTTATTTTTTTACTTTTCGTTGGGATTTCTAATAAATGTATTTGTTTATTATTTGTTGATTGTAATCGTTTAAAAGAGTAGTAATCAATTTCAAAAAGATATTTATTCATATTTGACTATTCGTGTAAATATTCAATATTATCTTACTTGATTATTCAGATTTTTATTTTTATGTACTAATGTGAACAATATGTAAGAATTACACATATTTTGAAATAATATTCAAAACGTATTATTGTATTACTTTTTCAAATATTAATGGTTTGAGAAAACATCAAAAAAAAAAGTATTCCATTTACTTTTCAATCTACTGTGAAATCAAGAAGGCTTCTAATTCAAATTCTTTTATATAAAAGGTTCACCAATTTGGATACTATCGATAGTTAAAAACCGTAAGTTAATATTCTTTATCAAAAATGTCAAACAGCGCAGCCACTACTTTTGTTGCAAATATCAAGTCTATAACTCATTCCTGAAGAAAGTTATTTAAAAAATATCATCAAATGTCCTCTCTCGTTTTTGCCCATGCTTAAACAAGAAACGTGACAGTTTGAAAAACTACTTTTACTTATAGTTTAGAGTATTTTCTATCCATTGATGATACTTTAAGTACAGTCTTTTACTTTTTTCCAACCATTTTCTCAAAAAAAAAGCGGTAGAATAGACATGAGAATGACTCATATGTCAACGTCCTCAAACATGCTGAAATATTCAGATATATCTTTTTTTAAATCTCAATTTATCTATAATTATCCCAGAATTTCTTATTTCTATTAATTGTCTTTATTATTACTAAAAATAATTAATATTCGATTATTTTTATCATTGTAGAAACTCTTCAAAATTCATAATTAAGGAGAAAAAAATATCGATGACAACTGAACACGATCGATTTGAACTTCAATCAACTAGTTTTTATAATGAATTTTCGGATGATCGACAAAGAATAATTGACAAAGAAATCCAGAACAAAGATCTTTCATACATATTTAATGCACTTCGTTTAAGATCGGATATAGAAAAAAGACTTAATTCACGAGAAGAAATAGATGAAATAGAAAATTCTGATAATAGATTAAATCGTCCTATAACAAAAATCATCGACTTGTAGATCTTATAGTTGAAACAAATTTAACACAATTCAATGTTAATAGTAATAGGGGAATGAATCTGGATCCAATTGTTGGATATGCAAATGAGCCTTTAGTGTCACTTAAAGAAGCATGTATTCCATTGATGAATATTATCGACGATTTATGGATCTATATTGAACAAGCATTAAATGAAACTTGTAAATCACCTCGACATGGATTAACAATTGATGAAAGTGCGTCAATACGTCTATATACACTTGAATGGCCAAGAGAACATCGAAGTCTTTATTCAATGCTTAATTATACTCTCAAAAATGATACACGCAACAATCTCCGACCTTATTTTAAATATTTAAAATTATTTTTAACTGCATTAAGCAAATTACCATGCGTTCCATCATTAGTTGTTTGGCGAGGTGTAACTAAAGATTTAAGTGATGAATTTTCACCTGGAACTATGGTTATTTGGTGGGGATTTTCATCATGTACGACTTCTTTACCCGTCTTGAGAGAGGGTTCATGAGTCAGTCGAGAATCCGTCAATAGGGTCATTTTATGGTCGAAATTAACATATACTTTTTTTTATATCAGTCGATTCCCCGAAGAAAACTGAGGTTATGAAAAATTTTTTGGGCTCGTATGATGTAATTTGGCGGAGTTATAGGCATTGAAACAAAGAGGGGGTCTCTAGAAAACCTAAAAAAAGTCAATTACATTGTTTTTCTTATATCTTGGTCATTTTTTGTCGGTTCAGGTCGGAGAACATCTCATTCGAAAGAGCACGTGAAACTGAACAAAAAAGCTTCTTATGGCTTCTTCAAAAAAATGAGTCTTGATGTTGAAAAAATTTTTTTTCTAAAAAATATTGCTTTTTTTAGGACCACTTTGTTTCATTGTAAGTCCTTTTTTAATATGATAATAATGCGGCGGTAATTTTTAATATAGTGTATCTTGTAGAGAATTTTTCGCTCTACAAAACCCTTATAACGGTTTTCAAAAAAAAGTTTCAAAAAGGCTTCAAAATTGAGAAACAAAGAAAAAAGGTAACTTCTCAAAATGTAATAAAAAAGCAAAAAAGTGCCATTTTTGACGAAAATAAATGTTTTATTATAGGAGTGAAGTATCTAGATCAATTTTGTACAGAAAAAACATTTATAAATATGCGTTGTCAGCATTTTTCCGAGACTTAATCCAAATGAATTTATAGAAAAAACTTGCTTCTTCATTAGGTAATCTCGAGTCGAATTTTCTATATTTAGCATCTCCAACATGTATTTGTCTACTAACTTTTTATTTAATTTTCTTTATTTTGTTATAATATAACATCAAATTCGCAAACAAAATCAAATGATTATGTAGAAAAAAGAAATACAAAATATGTTTTTATTTGAATCTTATTCAATCAATGAGATACATTTGTTTGATATTTTTGTTTGAAATATCAATTACTTTCGTGGTGTTGATTTTCTTCTTTCTTTTTGTATCAACAACCCATTGAGCTGTAAGTGCAATGCCACTTAACACGTTGTATTGATTCTTCTGTACTATCGATGGCTTTGAGAATAGATAATCAGTCTCTAATATTATTCTATCTAAAATATTATTTTGATTATTCAACCATTTATTAAATGATATTTGTAATTGTATATTATCATGAAATATACTGGATCCATTCAATGCGATGTAAGAGTTCGTAAAATAATTTAGATAATTATATATGACGATTATCTATCAGTGCTATTTGCCTCCCACTTGACAACACTTTATGGAAATCATTTTCTTTTGAACCATAATTATAAAAGGAATCAAGGTGGTAGTGTTCATCAGAAATTCGCAAACCCATTGGTAAATGATAATTTTTTTTACATGAACATAAATCATATAAATTATTTTAACATATTGTATCTATTGAAGACAGACCTAATGTAAAGAAGCAGATTAATGTAGATTAAAATAAATAAGATGATACTTACCAACACGATAATGTATTTTTAATCTAAAAACACTTTTTCAAACAAAAATATGAACCAAAAATTCTGTACATAGATGAAAAGTAAATGAAACAACACTTAAACAAGAAAACTATGGCCGAATGCAGTTTCAAATATGAAGCATGTTCAAAATATAAATAGCAATGTGACTAATATTAGCATCTAAGAAACAATATATAACAAAGCCTGATATAATTCGCCTTAATGGACTTCGATTTGTTCGATTACATACAAAATCTCGATGGAATCTATGTGAGGAGTGCCGGCCTTGAACTTAGGGCGGGCGGTCTCCTACACCATAGGCTACAACGAGTTTTTGCATGCAATAAACAGAATCAATAGCACACAGTCATAGACATTATATACAATAAAACAACTGTATACTTATTTTTTACTTCTAAAAGAGCTACGTTTAGGTTCACTTAGAGTTGGATCAGAAATCGGTCTTTTTATTGAACTTGGTGAAAATTGTTCTTCTTGTGAATGAATTGTCTTACAAACTCTTTTACTCAAATCTTCCATTTCCAGTGCAAGATCTTCCTCCATAGCCTCTTCATCTTCATTTGTATTCTCTTCTAGTTTTTGGAAATTCTTTCTTTTCGCACTAAGACGACTAAAAAATGATCTTATTTGTGATGGTCTTAGGAATTCCTCGCTCGAAAATAGAAAATCTCCAGAGACCTTATATTCTCGCATATGGTCTGCTACAGCTTCTTGCTTCCATCGAATCGGATTATCTTTACGGAGTGCCTCGTAAAATCTTTTTGTTAGATATTTGACTTGTTTATCCGATAGAGTTACATTTTTACGTTCTGGATGCAAAGCCCATCCTTGTGCCAAAGGTGGAAATCGATTATTCTCATTATAAAACTCTTTTGTACGACAGATTTCAAAATTTAGAGAACATAGTTTTCGATTTTCAATTGATTCTAGTTTTGCTTTATACATCAGTGCAGCTGTATATCTGAAACATATTCGTTCTGGCAGTAAAGTGTGCTTTCCATTGCAGATATGTCTGAGATAATGACCAAATTTTATAAATTTACTAACACATCCTTCTTCATTACATTCGTATATTTCGTGAGAAATACCTTCCTTTTTTTCAGTAGAATTCAACGACAAATCTTTCGATTCTTTCTTACTCTGAGAGGAATTTCTTCTGAAATTTGTTGAAGGTGTTGTGAAGCGAACTGAGTTTGCTGGTAGTGTACTATCTTCAAACTGGAGTGTAGGAAGAGCTTTAATTGATTTCAAATCTTTCCAGTGGTAGTTTTTTCCTTCACCTATATCATAAGCTTTGTGCGCTTCTAATCTACTACTTTCGAAATAAAAATTATTCAGATAAAATATTTTAGCTAGTTGAGCTTTTTGTTCATTAATATTATTCTGTAAGCGACATTCAAAGACTTCAACACCAGCTTTACCGCCGTTCGAGAGAGCAGCTTCCACAAATTGTGCTGCAGTAATAACAGAATTCTTTTCATTAACATATCTTTTCACATGTGCTTTGATAATTGCACTATATCTGTCGCAAGGACCTTTGCCTGACTGACTTTCACAAAAATCAATTCGTTCGATATTGATTTTTGTTTCTTCGCTAATTTTAGGAGCTGACAAAATGGTTTCAGCTGATTTATAACAGCCAGCATTATCAGATCTGATATAACATCGTTTCAATTCAGGATCTTTTTCTTTCATACGTAATAAAACATCTCTGATTATTGCAGTAACAAAAGCAGCGTCTTGCGTGCATTGCTCGAAAACATGGACGAAAATCTTATAGTCATGGTTATCAAAGGAATCATTGTCGGAAAAAGGTGTTTTTGATAAAGTTCCACTATTATTTCTTACTACAACACTGATATGCCAGCTTAAACCTTTCTTTCCGAAAAATTCTGACTGTGCCTCACGAAACTTAGCCGGAATAAACTTCATAGCCCAATCACAATAAATATAGAAACTTTGAGAATCTAATGATGAAAGAAGCTCATCACGACACATATACTGATGCACAGTTCGAAGTTGATGAGCCTTCCAAGCATCAATACTTTCGTTTAGTAATTTAAACTTAGATATAGCTCTTTTTGCATCATCTTTATTTAAAATTTCGTTTTTCAAGAGAACTTCAATTTCTAGAAACGTATTTTTCAGCAAAAGGCAATCCTAACACTGGTCATTATGTTCGTGATCGCACTTTACACAAAAAACTTTATCTTTTGTATCGGACAATGCATACCTAGAGCAATGGTCTGCTACTGTCGATGTAGTCGAAATGTGTACTTTATAATCTGATTTTAGATATCTTCTACCTTGTTTCAAATTATCGATTAACTGTGTATGATTTGATGTTTGTGGTCCTATATTCTCAATCATTTTGACAATAGTGTCAAAAGCTTCTCCTGCATCAGCATTATAGTAATCAATGCCCGCAAATGACTTTCTAGTACTAGCCTTACAAATAGCAAGAATTTTAAACAAACTACTTGTTCCTAATGGTGAAAAATTCATGCACACTTCATTGCAGTACCTATAATACTGTTGTATTATGCGTGAAGGAAGCTGATTTCTGATTGTATCTGGAACATATATTTCTGAACCATCGGTTAATTTTATTGTTTTCTCCCCAAAAGGCAAGTCAGTACAAACTAACGAAGATGTTATAAAGTCAACAAAATGTTGAACTTGTACGTCATCAAAACGTTGAATAACACGAGCTTTTGATTCAACTATCACTCCTGTACCCGCTGTAGCAGCATAAAATCGTGCTGATGTGAAACGGTAAATAGTAAGTCCAGGAATAAAAGAACAAATCAATTTATAAGAAATTTTCGGTGCAAATACACTCAAGACAGCTTTGCGTGTTGACCAGTCTTCAGCATTGTTATATGCTGATGTTACTCCCTGCATTACCTTTATGAAATTTTCATCTAAAACTAGATTATTCTTTGCTTCACCTTCGTGACAAAGATCTTCAAACACTTCATCTACGTCATTTGGTGCTAATATCGATAAAATAGATTTTATAATTGCTCTAGCTCTACATAAAAACGACAATTTGGCTTGACTCGTTAAATTCCTATATGATTGTGTTATCCAAACTTTATATTTGCAATCGCACATTTCCAACAAAGTATTCAAATGGTGTCGTTTTTCCTCAGTTATTTCTTTAGTTGTAGTATTGATTGAACTAGAACACTGTGTAGACAATACAACTGAAAAGCTGGAATCGCCATCTTTGTCACTTTCTTTCAGATTCTCGTTCTTTATCGTTAATTTATTTAACCAAATTAGTTTTTCTGCTGGAAATAGCATTTCTCTATCTATAACATCTTGTAATTCACGACTACATTGGTCACATATTATATCACCATAACTATGTGACACTTTATACTTCTCGGAAAGTGTATATGCTTCTTCTTTCGTTATGTTTTTCAGATGCTTCATTCCTTTCTGTGTAAAACTTTTTTTCATAACAGGCTTACAAATTGTACATTTCTTTACTGTTTTTGGATCTTTTATTTTACACAGATGTTTCAAATGCAGTTCACACACTACTGTCTTATACAAATCAAGATTTTTTTCTATATACTGATCACTACGAAGAAGAACTAATTCCAATGTACTTTTGCAATCAGGAAAATATCGTGGATTTTTCGGAGGATTTAAAAGCTCAGCGAAACTATGTAAAACGAAATTACACTTACAACCATTATCCGGGAAAAACATACAATGATGGGTGCTGGTAGATGTCGTCGTAGCCATCTATAGTGTATATTCTGTCTAAAGACTGACGTAAAAAACTATTCTAATGTAGTTTTATGACACTTAGCCTCTGTAAAACGTCCTTGACGAATTTTGATAGCTAATCACTTTTCCGAGAAGCCTTATGGTTTGCTTCACAAATATAAAAAATGTTCCACTAACTAATTTTTTTAATAGATAAAATATCTGATTAGCTAAGAACAGTTAAACATTAAAACACATCTGAAAAAATATTTTAAATGAGACCAACACTGATTCGAACGAAGAAATCTGATACAAAAAAGTTTATGTATAATTCATATAAATAAAACAAAAAGCACAACTATTCCACTTACTCGCAAAAAATGACAGTTGTTTATGATATTCTTATAAATGATAATAGAAAAAATGAAGAAACAATTGTTGCCTCATTGATAAAATGACGGACTAATGTTCGTTGCAGCTGCCGAGAGACAGTGAATAAATGTTCAATATTATTGGTTGCCTATTTATCTGATGAACAATGATACAATCATTTCCATTGTTTAAATGATTTTCCATTAGATGAACATCAATTGTTAATTTTCCTCAGCATTTGTATTTATACTTTTCATTTCAGAAAGAAAAATTTTATAAATTGAAACCAACCTATCACTATTTACAACACATGCATTTTTTAAGGTTAAAACGTATTCAGTAATTCATGCAACACAAAGTGCTTCAACTTTTCCCACATCAGCTGACTACAGATTAGAGATTATATTCCGTTTCTATAGTGATCATGTCTCGGAAAAATGCTGACAACGCATATTTATAAATATTTTTTCTGTACAAAATTGATCTAGATACTTCATTCCTATAATAAAACATTTATTTTCGTCAAAAATGGCACTTTTTTGCTTTTTTATTACATTTTGAGAAGTTACCTATTTTCTTTGTTTCTCAATTTTGAAGCCTTTTTGAAATTTTTTTTTGAAAACCGTTATAAGGGTTTTGTAGAGCGAAAAATTCTCTACAAGATACACTATATTAAAAATTACCGCCGCATTATTATCATATTAAAAAAGGACTTACAATGAAACAAAGTGGTCCTAAAAAAAGCAATATTTTTTAGAAAAAAAATTTTTTCAACATCAAGACTCATTTTTTTGAAGAAGCCATAAGAAGCTTTTTTGTTCAGTTTCACGTGCTCTTTCGAATGAGATGTTCTCCGACCTGAACCGACAAAAAATGACCAAGATATAAGAAAAACAATGTAATTGACTTTTTTTAGGTTTTCTAGAGACCCCCTCTTTGTTTCAATGCCTATAACTCCGCCAAATTACATCATACGAGCCCAAAAAATTTTTCATAACCTCAGTTTTCTTCGGGGAATCGACTGATAAAAAAAAAAGTATATGTTAATTTCGACCATAAAATTGACTTTCTCGATCGACTCATGAAGTTTCTCTTAAATACATGGTTTTGTCGCTACTAAAAAGAGTTATCAAATGGAAAAAATCCAAACTTGATAGCTATTAATATTGGTGGATTATTATAAAAATACTGATGTCTCTGTGCACCATACGTCTATCATAGATCCATGAGATTACCTATGACCATAATCTCGCTAGATATAAGCACAAATCCATTGTGAAATAACTTCTCCTACCTAGCTTTCTAAGTTGAACACGAATTTGAACTCAGTTTCTGTGATTTCTAAAGATGTTATGTCACTCTGAAAGGTGAGTCATTGATCACTAGATAGAGTCGCCTAGAGTGTTGTTCATACTAACTTGGCTCCCCAGGTTTTTATTCTTACAATTTAGTGGCAAAAGATGTGTCTTGATAAGATCTATGTCTTGTAGAAAAATAGGCCTAGGATCTCGTGCATTATGTGAGAAAAATCCAAAATACCACCGTCCCGGAGTGTAATATTTCTTCGGATTTACGAAGTTTTTTACTTCTCATACTTCTTTTATCTCATAACTTACTCACTTGAGTAGAATGAATTTGTAGACTAAACTATTTTCTGTCCAATTGAGACGAATCCGAGCTCAAATGGACTAGCCGTTCACGGCACACGGTCAAAATGCTAAGCATACATTTAAGACAGCTAGTGTCTAGACAATTTGACCAAAATCAATTTATTGTCAATTCTTTTTAAAGAATGCTCATAAAGTTTCGAACCCCGCTTAGTAAATTAAGAGTACGTATATTAAACTCGTATGAAGGTATTGATCAAATTATGTCATTTTATAAAGAAAGACAAGACTTATCATCTGATAAAAAGACAGTTTGAAATACATAAATTTATTATAAAGTTTTGGTTATTTTACCAGTTTCGAGTGAGAATTTTTTACATTTACATTTTTTGCAAAAACGAAAATATTCTTGCAAAATTAGAGTAATCAAAGTCGATTGAGATATAGATTTTTATATGATTAGATAGAGTTCGATAAGCTCTACCAAAGTATACATCCTCATAAAAATTTTGATCCTCTTTTGAATACAAAATAATAAAAATCTGGTGAATCATGTGTTATGGGGTGTGCGTAACATTCAGTAAATTTGATAGATCGACTGTTCCATGTATTATTTTATGTGTTGAGATGCTCTGTTACGTATTATAGATACAAATACCCTTTTCGAGCTTTAGGAATGGACTAAATAATCGATTGGTCAAAGATATTAGAGACTAAACGCGTTTTCTTTAATACACGATATATAAGATTTGTACTACAATAGTCTTTCTACTTGTGTTCAAGTTTTGTATCAGAAATATGATCAGAAAAATTGTTGATATTCATATTCTTCTAGAGCTTGGCGAACACCATTCGACTGTACCAAATATTTCAGAAAACTATTCTAGCTCAGATGTTTCAAGAATATTTGTGTTTTCGCAAAAAATGCAAAAGTCAAAATCTCACTCGAAACTGGTAAAATAACCAAAACTTTATAATAAATTTATGTTATATGAGTTTGATATAGGTATCCTTGATTAGCTAAAAAGGGCTCGAAATTTTGGAACCATTCTTTACTTTTTGAAGTACACATAACACTTGGATTTAAATTCCAGGTTACCATATTTATATTCTATTTAGAATGAAAATCGTACTTTTTCTTGATTAGTGTTAAACTCGATAGTTGTATTCAACTCAACTATTGAAAAAGGTCCAATATCTATTGAAGCAAAAATCGATATATTCATATGATAGAGCAAAAGAGAATCTCTATACTACTTGTCTTCTGTATGGATAAGCTTGCTTAGTCACATACTACTAGTAGTATGAAACTTAAAATTGAATTTAAATTTCCTATTTTATATGTATGGAAACAAGTATATCGATGAAATAAAACAAATTTATTTTATCTTTTTATTAAAAAAAATCCCCACAAGAACAAGATCCATCAGGATAGAAATGATGTATACGGTTAGCATCTCGTACAATAATTACACATTGACGAACTTTAGCAACCCATTTGGTAAATGTATCTAAAAAAGGAAAAAGATATTATTCTAATCACAAATTAACAATGAAGAGTAAAACATAAAGAATGTATGTTTATTTTAAACAAGAAAATTTTCTTTGATAAAATTCTTTATGTTTGACATATTCTCTTTTTTATTAAAAATAGACTTACGACAATCATGACACACACGCAGATTTTTCATTATTTGAATCCGTGTTGGTATTGGACGTTGTATTAAATTAAATGCAATAGCTAATCGTTCACTATGACCAGATAATATTGATTGTTCAGTTTCATCATTCATCATTGGTCGACTAATCCAAGATGGATCACATTGATATCCATGTTCTTTCAATTCATTAGTTAATTGTTCTAATTCAGCATAGATTTCATTTGATTGTGGATGTGATCGATTATGTGCTCGAAATTTCTAAATAAAAAAACCATTCTTTTTTTCTTTCAAACAATATATCTTTTTCCAAACCACTATTTTTCCATTGATAACGGTCCAAGAAAGACCAGCTAACTTTTTAAAACCTGATTGATTCATTTTCATTCTAATCATTGATGCTGTTGTTAAATCTCCAGCTAATGCATAAGTATTAGCTAAAAGTACTGTTGCTGATGTAGCATAAATTTCTTGATCTATTAAATAAGGTTTAATATGATCATAGATTCTTTGTGCTAATGATGAATTTCGTTGATTACGTGCAGCTGAAAGAATTGACACTAAAAATTTCAATAAAAATTTTATTATATATTATATAAATAAATAAACATACTATACATTGAATAAGAAGGTGAATGAAATTGTTCATATTCATTAATTAATTTTTCACTTTCACAAATTAAATTCGAACGAGAAAAGCAATCAATCTATATGAAAATATATTTGAAAAGAAAAAACAAGCTTTAATAAAATGTAACCATTGCGGTATAAATTTTTTCTGTTCGTTTATCTAATGAAATATGATTGAAAATTTGTTGAGCTTCCTTAATTAAATTTGAATGTGAACAAGCATTTAAAACACATAAATGAATTATATTATCAATCATATCAATTGGAATTTTATAATAAAGTTCAACAGCGTCTCGACCAAATCCATTAAGACCATATGCATTAACTAAAAATAAATTCATTGATTATAATAAATAATAAGAAAAAGAAAAACAAAGTATATTTACTCATTGATGAATAAGACATGCTATCTGGATTTGATATTTTATCGAAAACTTGTTTTGCTTTTTCAACTGAACTAGCTTTTCCCTACAAATATTTCATTGAGAAATTTATTTAAATAATAATAATCAATTTTATCTCACTCACCCACATATGAATTAATGCATTTTGAATTTGAATATTATGAAGAAATTTATCAGATAATTCTAAAATAATTAATTCACATGTTGAAAGATCACTAAGTTCTGCTAAAGCATTTAAAATTAAAATCCAATTAACTTCATCGATTGGAATTTTTTCTCGTTTCATTTCATCATATAAAAATAAAGTTTTATCAGGTTGATTTTGATTATTATACAATGTCATCATACATCCATAACTAATAGTATTTTTATTTAATTGTAAAAATAATTTTTCAGCATTATCAATATCAGAACATTTAATAAACATATTTAATACAGCATGAATTAATTTTTCATTAAATATTTTTTCTTTCGATTGTTGAGATAATAATTTTGAATAGATTTCTTTACCAATTTTTAATCCTTTTTCATTACCTAATTGAGCACATGCATTGAAAAATACTAATAAATTGATTTCATCCATTTGATCATTTAATTTTAAGAAAAGATCTAGAACTTGTTCTTCTCGATTATTTTTTAAATAACCTAAATAAAATAATTTTAAAAATATTATCATAGAGTGTAGATGATGAGAGGGATGTTTAGAAGGTAATACTAGATGGACGGAAAAGAAGAAGAAATTTCTCGATTAGACTTTCTCAAATAGTATTTTAAAAGAAAATTAGATAGAATTATTTTTCAAGAAAAATTCTATGAATTTATTTTTGCCTTTTTTTTTTGTTAAAATCATATTTTATGACATAAATAATTTCTTTCAATGGTTATATTCACTACTAAAGAATTCTTTCAAGATTTCGATTCAAATTATTTATGTCAGAAAATATGATTTCAATATAAAAATAATTATTGAGAAATTCGTAGAATCTTTTGAAAAAATGTCTATTTCATTCTTTGTTAAAGTGCTACTTGAAAAATTTTCATCTAACAGAATATTCCATCGAGATTTTCTTTTAGAAGAATTTGAAACAATTATTGTGAAAATATTTGCTAAAAATATTACATGTTAGAGATTGTTCATGACGATATAATGATTATGATATTAAATCTTTAAAAAAATTTCATACTTTTAATTTGATAGAAATTTCCAACTAGCTATTAAATATATTTTGAAGAAAATAAAGTAAAAAATTTTATTTTTACTTTATTTTTCGAATTGTATACTATACATAAGAAATGATCATTCGAATTCATATCTTCAAATAATAATTAATATAATGATACTCTACCTGACATCATTATACCATAAGTAATTGTATCTTTATTCATTTGTGAAAAGATCTTTTCAGCTAATAAAACTTCTCCACGTTGCATTAACATATGTAAAGCTGAATTAAGAATAATTGTATTATTTTGATATTTTTCAGGCATTTGTTCTAAAATATTCTTAGCAAATTCAATTGATTGTTGATCTTGAAGTTGTGAACATATTTTAAATAAAATACTAAATGTATATTCATTTGGTAAACAAGTCATTTGTTGAAATAGATCAAATGCTTGTTTAGCACGATTATGATTAACAAGACCTAGAAGATAAAATAAATAATTTTAATTTTTGAAAATTAAAATAAATAACTAATTAACCATTAAGCATAACATCATAAATAATCGATGATTTATTTGAAATTTTATTAAAAAATTCTTCTGCTTTTATAAAATCATTAAGTTGAAAAAAAGCATTAAGAATTAAAATAAAAATATTTCCATTTGTTTCAATTTTTTCTTCTTTCATTTTTTCATAGAGATCTAAAGTTTTTTTAGGTTGATTTTGATTATTATACATTGTCATAATTGATCTATATGCCATTTGATTTCGATGTAATTGAGAAAAAAGTTTTTCAGCATTATCAATATCTGAATATTTAATAAACATATCAAAAACAGCATGAAGAATTTTTTCATTAGAAATTTTTCCATTGGATTTTTTTAATAATTGAAAAAAGACTTGTTTACCAATATTTAATGCTTTCAAATTTTTAGCATGACTACATGCATTAAAAAATACAATAAAATTTATTTCATTTGGTTTATTAATTTTAAAAAATAAATCAATTACATTTTGTATTTGTTTATTTTTTAAATAACCTTAAAAGAAAATAATTATAAAAAAAAATAAAGAAAAATATTTTATTTTACCAGACATCATTACACCATAACTAGTTGTATCTTTATTCATTTGAGAAAAAACTTTTTCTCCTAAAATAATTTCTCCATTTTGCATTAACATATGTAAAGCAGAATTAAGAATAATTGTATGATTTTTATATTGAATAGGAAGATTTTTTAATAAATTTTTTCCAAATTCAATCGATTGTTGATCATTTAATGATGAACATGTTTTGAAAAGAATTGTATATGTATATTCATTAGGTGGAATAAACATTTTTCGAAATAAATCTAATGCTTCTTTACCATGATTATTATTTGAAAGGCCTATTAATAATAATCTGATTGTATATTCAATCACAATTAAATCAAATACGAACCATTGAACATTGTATTGTACATAACAATAGTTTTATTTTGACTTTGATTAAAAATTTCTTGAGCTTTCTTTAAATCACCAGATTTCACTGCAATTGGAAAAGAATAAAATGTTTTCTTTTTTTTTTAAACAAATAATAAATCATATGAATTTACTAAAAAGACGAATGAGATTTGTTTGAATAAAATGATTTTGTTTTGATTGTGATGATAAATTTTGATAAATATTAGATGCTCGTTTTAAATCACCTAATTCAATACAAGCTTTTAATGTTTGATTAATTGCAATATCAGTTGGAATATATTTTTGACTATAATTTTCAAATTGTTTTATGACTTTTTCATATTGTTTATTAGCATTTAATTGTTTTAATTGATTATTAAAATCAATAAATGTTGAAAATAAACAATGACAACGAATTTTAAAACGAACAAACATCTAAAACTAAAACAAAAGGAAACCGATTTCTTTCTTACTCAATTAAAATTTTTCTTTTTTTTTCCAGTTTTTAATAATAATTCATTGATTTTAATAACAAATTTTAGTACTATTCCAGTTTAGGCATAGTCGAGTTGATATATATATATATATATGAACAAGGTGAAGATACTCTACATTGACTCGCACGTATATTCATCAGATCGTCAGACCTTGTACACACTACAGAATTAAAAGAGAATTAACTTTGTTTTAAATCGATACCCGTACACACTGAGCAGATAAATCACCAATCAGGGTGTGTGCTAAGCCTCTATAGTGTAGTGAAACACATAATCACAAATATAAATTTAATGAAAGATGACGCTGCTATATGTATGCACTTTCACTAAAGTATTCCTAAATGCACTCGCACAAGCGTTAAATCTATCGAACACTCATTTAAAAGGCTAATTTGTTCTTTTTGAAAATAACTACACTAGGTTTTATCATGACCGGTCCGGTAAACTAATCTTCATGAATATTACAAATAAAAGAAAAAACACTGAACTACACATGAGAACATGATGATTAATTTGTTTTAATAAATATATCATAATATTTTAAATTACATATCTAAACAAAAAATCTTTACAATGGATTATAAATGAAAAAAATCAGTTAATGCTTCTCGCATACTTGCACCACCTGTTGTTTGTATATTGCAGGCCAGTTTCTTATGAATTGGTTGTGCAACATTCCACTATTTTCATACCATCATTGCTTATGATACACAGTTTATGAAGAATTACAACTGCTTTAATAATTTCATAAACATTTTCTAAATCATATTCTAATTTTTTATGTAAACATCGAAATCGGTTCTTTAGAGAACCAAATGCTCGTTCGACGCTGCTTCTACGCCGACTGAGACGGTAATTGAATAAAGCTTCATGACGTGGCATGTTCGGACGATCAGTAAAAGGTTTTTTTGAGGTTGAACTTAAAGCGAACGCTGAATCCGCAATCGAATGCGCCTGGACCTTAACATTATTTATCATCATGTAATGATTAACAAAAATTTCATTTTTTATAACATCAGATAATTTTGAACGTGAGTATACCGACGAATTGTTGCTGCGACCTGGTGCGCCAACATTGATGTGGGTAAATTCTAAGGATACATTCAATACTGCCAACATTACTATTGAGTGATATTTCTTTTAATTAAAATAACAGCATTCATCACCTAGTAGAGGAGTAATACTAATATGTGTTTCATCAAGGCAACCCACACACATCGGATAGCCGCATTTACTGAGGAAGTCGTTTGTTGTATCTTTAATTTCTTTCTTGTTATTGGGGAATTTGATCAGACGATGAAGAAAGACATTGACAATAGTTGAAGAAAATCCATGAAGGATTTCCCCGGCTTTGGTTTTTCCTATGCCAAATAAATGCGCCGCTGTTCTCAATTCACACGTCGATCCTAATAAGTACAAAGCACAAGCTATTTCTTTATGTACCAGGATTGATGGTCTCAAAATAGTATCATTTTTTGTTAAATACGGAGTAAGTTGTTGTACCAATTGTAAGAAAGTCGATCGTTGTAACCGAAAGTTGTGTTTAAAATTTTTATCTGACATACCAGGAACTATACATGTCCACCATGAACTGTTCGTCTCGTAGGACCAAATTGAACGCCGACAGGTGTGAAATGAACCAACTGCGAGCATCAATAAGCATAATACAAGTTTATTCCGTTGAGTCAAATTATGATGGTGTTGTTGACGTAAGCGCTGGAATTCAACGCGAACTTTATTAACTTCACGATTCTATTTTTGTTTTTTGAATAAATATAGTTGAAGCAGGGCTAAGATTGCTCTATCATTCATCTAGAAAAAAGCAATTTTAGATTTATTTCAGAATAAATGATATTCAAAAAATATGTTAGTTTTGTAGAGCACATATGTAACAATCAAAGATTACTACACTGTAAAAAAAATAGGAGCCCTGCTGAACCCTCCAAAAAAGTT
>JAJEKB010019962.1:46652-57996 GCA_022393335.1 Macrotrachela quadricornifera
TCATATGAAATTGAATGTCCTCTATCATCTGGGAACATCAACAAATCATTTTAGAAAAAACAATTTTTGACTCTGGAAAACCGGTTTTCTGGAAACCCTGGGTCTTGATCGATGCATTAGCCGTAATGACCATGATATTCGGATTCAGCATCGTGGATTGCATATGGTCAACTATGTTTCAGTTCAAAAGGGATTTATAAGTTGGTGACCTTCCCTCGTTAGTACTATATTCCTTTATAAAAAATTTCAATCGTAATTTGTAGTTATAAAAAAATATCGATACCACAAAATGGCGAAAAATGATGAAGATGACTATTATAGGGCAGAAGGTCAGATTTTGTGATCTCAAAAAAAGTATGATACCGATGAGTTAAAAGAGTGGATTTTTTTATTATATACTTAGGGCAGTGAGACTTTCAATTGTACAAAATTTCAGCTTGATCCGAAACACTTTTACATAACGTGATAGATTTTCGGTGGGACTACCCATATGTAGTGACAATAAAAATCTATAAAGATGAAACTTCTCTTTCTTTTTTAGTTTCTTTTCTCATATTTCTTTTATTTACTGCACTAAACGAGACAACAGTTACAACTATTAATAAACAACCCTCATTAACTACATACAAACAATTACAAATCTCACATTCCAGTACATTACAATGTCCTTGTTCAAATAGCACCATGCCATATGAAGCATTTGTTTCAATATTTCCTACTTTTCATCCAATATGTTCAAGTGATTTAGTTGATGATGCATGGATCTCTCTGCTAAAGAGTAAATCATCAGGTTTGACAGCTGATACATGGTTTGATGAAGCTGGTTCATACTTTGAATTACTAGCAACGCTCTGTCAACTTGCTAATACGACAGCTATAAATAATGTTCGTCAATTTCTTGCACGAACATTTGCCACCATAAGTGTACTCAATGAAACTGATTTTAACACTCAATTAAATACAACTATTAATCAAATGGTCGAATTAGTGGTTATTACTTTTAGTCTTTTCATCAAAACAACACGTCTTTTTATGCAAATTGATCAGCCCCTAAAAATATCAAGAAATTCCCAAGTATATAGCTATCAAAGTCTTAGTTCAAATAAAAGTAATGATCCACAATCAATTCATGTATGTTTAGATTCGAAATATATTTATCTTTATAGAATTTATTTTTTTTCTCATCTTTTTAGTATCGATTTGGTTTCAATTATATTGAAAATAACAATTCAGTAAAAGATTCATGTCAATGTCTTTCTGATTCTCGTTGTCAAGGTACTATTAACTTCGCCATAGATCGTCGCATTAATATCATCGTGCCGCTTGGTCAACATTCTATCGTAGTATTTGTTAATTACACAATTCCAGGCATGGTGAAAGGATGTTATAATATTGATTCACTTCTCCTCTCAACACTTCAATGCTTCTATAATACAAACTCTGAATGCGTACAAAAAATTCTTCAAAATATAAACAAAACCAATATATCATCTAGTGTAACACCCTATTTCAATGCTCATTCATTAATCTATAATCAAACATTAACTCATTTCACTCCAAATCTTTCGTTCTCCTCAATTCTGGAAGATATGATGATTGAACAATGGAATATTTCATTCTTATTTGATCGTTATTATCAAATCTGTGCACCAGTATATTGTACTTTTAGTGAAATAGCTCGTTCACACAATTTTATTCATATCATTATCACACTAGTATCGATGACTGGTGGTCTTATTGTTGCATTACGAATAATTAGTAGTCATTTGGTTCAAATTATTTTTCGATTATTCAAGGCTAAATTAAACCAACAACCAAGAGGTGAATGATTATGAACTTTTTTTTTTCACAGTGAATATGATCTATTTTTGTTTCATATAGTCCGTCGAACATTATTCGATTACTTAAAATTAATATTCCAACAGTTAATCAAGTTATTGTCAATAAAATTGTTGAATTTAAATATATTTCCTGCACGAGCATTTCCATGTCACATCGATCAAAGAACAGTGAAACGTTTTGGTCAATGGTCTACTCGTCTTTATCTTATTTTATTGAGTATAATTCTTAGTATTCTGGCTATTCATACAATCATTCAACCACAAATCTTAACAAAAACTTTTCCTAAACCAACGCTGGAGATTTACACTGAATTGTTCAATCAACATGAAGATGAACTTCAATGTTCATGTTCGGTAATTTCATCACAATATCATCTATTTGTTCAAGTAGAAGTTCAACTTCATCAAGTAAGGAAAAGAAAAAAAGGATTCTTTTTTTGTTGTTGATTTGAACTTTAGATTTGTTCAAGTCCTTTGCTATCGAATGAATGGCAATTAAACATTACAAATCTTTCAAATTATAACTTGCCTGTATATGATAGAAGAGATTATCGTCTTTTTCTCTCTGCTCATTTACAATTTCTCAATGGATTATGTGAACTTTCCATGCAAACAATCAATGATTCTATTGAACAATTCGGATCTTCACTTTTAATAACAAATCAATTATTATCAGAAGAACTATTTCAGTCACGTATTAACTTGATAACAAATCAAACAAAATCAAATGCTCCTACTACGCTTAACCGCCTTATCTCATTACTTCGATCGACAAGTCATGGAAATGCATTTATATCATCATATGGAACAAATTATGAATATATTATGCTTGTTTATAATATTTTTCAAAATATGTTATATGCTCAATCGATCATTTACGATAATAATTGTTCTTGTGCCCTGAATTCGTCTTGTACTATTGATGCTTCTTTTATCGACACACAATCACAGATAAATGTATCAATCAAAGGTTTAAAAATAGGTTGCACACCAAGTGAATCATTATTTTTGTCCACATTAGAATGTTTCTATGATATATCATGTCTTAATCTTGTACAACAACAACAACTAATAAAAACTAAAAATAATACATCTTACATTCTTGATGGAAAACATAGTCGATTTGAAATGAATACAACAGTGATGTATCTCGTTAATGAATTATTTGTTGAAAATTGGTTAATAACAACAAATTATTCATCTTATTTTGATCAATGTTCTCCAGTGTTGTGTACTTATAAATATATTCAACAGTTGAATTCAATCTATACAATAACATATCTGCTTGCTTTATATGCTGGTTTAACCATTGTTCTCAAATGGATTTGTCCAAAAATAATTTATTTTCTACATAAAATTCCACAATGTCAAAAGAAACATACTAATTTAGTTCAACCATTATCAGTTGATATCGAAGTAACAAATGTTGAAACTACTTTGAGACAAATGAATTCAATAAAGAAAAAATCATTCGATGTGAATAAGAAAAGGTATGCATGATTTGTTGTAACAACTAATTATTATTTAATTTCTCATAAAAAAAAAGGAATGGACCGTTTTGAAACAAGTTGAATTGGCTAACCGAACTGAAAAATGCTTATACAGACGACCGAATTGACTTCTAGACTATGTGCTCTATGAACATTTGTATGTACATTTTATGCATTGATAACCTCTCATGAATCATATTTAAATCTTTATTAAGGCAAAATGCTTAGAAAAACTAGTTAATAATAGCCTTTTCTGTAGAAGATCGACCAAAATTTTCTGGTGAATACATTTCTTCGGCTTTTGCTGGTGGTATAATAAATGTCCCAATACATGTTGTACGCATCACATAACTCCATCGATAAACACCAGGCCATAATAATGATTTAAAAGCTTCAGCACGTTCATCTCGTAAATTTTCATGATCAGTCCAATCTAAGTGACATCCGGGAAAACAATAAATGCCTTGCTTTGATTGTATTACTGATGATTCTGTATCACCGGTTATCGTTCCTTTTAATTGTGTATTTAATGGTTCACAACCAGCTGGTAAATAATCAACTAGCGCAATATGATATCGTCGTTGTGTTGTAGTCATAGTTAAAACAACTTGAATTTTTTTATTTAATTTAAATTTCCATGTTCCATCTTCTTGTTTTTGAACGTGTGATGAATCATCAATAGCTACATAGGTTCGTTCAATTTTAAAACCATAATTAACAGCATTGAGTTGTAAACTTGTTGGTGCATAATTCAATGCAATACGATAATATAATCGACCATGACCATCTTTTTGCATGATTAAATTCTTATTTGTATTCGATGATGATGATGATGAAGACAAGACTGCTTTCATTGGAATATTGATTGTATTTGTATCCGTTGTTCGACCTTTAAATTGATGTTGACCACAATAGTTATTGTCTAACCAAATATTGGCAAGAAAATTGGGTGTAGTTTTTTCTTTGATACGAAAATATTTGTCTAATGCAATTAGTACAAAACAATTTTCCTGTGTTGATTTCCATGCACCGTTGACTTTATGTGCTTGTAAACCTTTAGATATTTTCGTGCAAAGACTTGATTGAGGGTCAATATGTAATAGAGCTTCTAATAAAATTGCATCTGTTCGTTGATCTGAATGTAACATCACTGATTGACCATCGTCATCATATGATGTAATAAAATTCGCTGTTTCACTAGTTTCACTAACCTTTCCTTTCAAATGTTTATAAATGGTTTCAATTAATTGATTTGTATTCTTATTATTTTCAGTAGTTAATGCAACTAAAAGCCATCCTAATGCTTCTAAACTAAGTTTATCAACGCCAGCTCGTTTGAATAATTCGCATGCTTCCTTAGCGATATTTTGACCATGTTTTGCTCGGACATATAATGCATAGCTTATCAAACTAAATCGAGTTTTTTTCGACCAATATCTTCCCCATGATAATTGATTTATTTCAGATTCAATATTTTCAAGATATCGCAATGCGCTATTCAATACATTCGCATGGAAATCACAGATCTTTAAAATAAAAATGAAGTAATCAATAGTCATATAGATAGTTTTTCTTTCTATTTACTTTTTTTTTCGCAACAATAACTAAACAATGTGCTACATGCACACTCATATATGGATCAGCATACCAATCGTGTCGGTTTGTCCAATAACCAAAACCACCATTAGAATATTGTCGACCTTTTAATATTTTAAGATCTGATTGTAATTTAGTTCTTACAGTGGATACATTCGGTAAATCTTTTACTTGAAATGCTTGTAAAACATCCCATAATGATAGTACACCTAATACCCTCGAACTTAATTGTTCAGTACATTCATATGGATATGTATAAAGTGCAAGAATGGCATCTGTTAATGAAGCTAATGCTGTTGAACTTGTTGATATTGATAATTCACCAAATTGTGCAATAACATTTTCTGGTGTTTTGATTGGTTGTAAAACGATTTCTTCTTTAGATATGTCGCCATAAGTTGCAAAAGCTTTCGATGTTGCTGGTGTAAATACAGGTACACTTAATTCAATAGCATCACCGAAGGATATTTTTGATTGATTATTAGGTACAGTACTGGCAATAAATTGAAATCGGGCTGTACCCGCTTGATTTGTCAATAATGGGAATGTGACTGCAACTTGTTTATTTGCTTCAAGTTGAATGATATAACCAGCTTGCTGTGGATTACCTTGTGATGTTAATAATTTAGCATTCATTGTTTTTAATCCAGTATGTAATACTAATGATTGATCAGTTTGATTTTGTAAAATAACAGATAAATGAGCAGTATCTCCATAATTGAAAAATCTTGGTGGTGAAGGACGAATCATAATGGATAATTGAACAGTGAATAACATTTCACCTAAACCGTATTGTTTTTCATTGGCTGCTACAGCCCATACACGATATCGTGTAAGATTATCAGATAGTTTAAATTCAAATGAAACATATCCTGATGAGTTCGTAGTCGATGATGGTGCCCAACATGCTAAGGGATTAAAGTTTGATCGAACAACTATTTTTTGTTCGTTACCACCATCCCCGCCGCCACCACCACCACCACCATAAGCAGCCATTTTCATAGAACATTCACGCTTACAGCAGTCTCGTAGCGCAATATTGGATAAAGACCTCACACTTCTTTGCCGCATAGTCTTTTTCAATTCTTCTATATTTTGCATATTGAATAATAAACAACGATTTCTTCCATGATATTGTGTAATATTAGTTGATCGATTTAGATAAAATAGATCTAATGGACTAGTTAATTTGTAATCAGTCAGTGATAGAATAGATTCATCAACAACAATAAGACAAACTTCCACTTGATCTACAGATTTCGTATCGATACATTGTGTTACATTGACATCTATTTGAATAGTTGATGATGGTGTATATGTTTTATTTGTTTCTTTGGTATCAACCAAAATATTTAGTTTATAAATATCTCTGGAGACTTTTAATGCTACTGAACCTGTAGCGATAGCTGGACGGGTTAATGATTCACTTACTTTGGTGTCTCGTGGAGTAGAACCTGTTAATTCAACATGAACAGTCAAACCTGGTACCCAATCTTTTGATATTTTAAACTTTACAATTGCTGAATCTTTTTCAGGTTCAACTTGGAATTGTAATGGGTGAGAAATTTGACCTTCACAATCGAAAATAACTAAACCCGTAGCTGGACTAAATGGTACTAAGACGAGTAGTTCACATGTATCATCTGCTTGATAATTTGTTGCATTTGGTATAATTGTCAATGTGTCTGTTGGAATATATTCAACCTTTTGTTTTTCTTTTTCTTTTTCTGTACCACCAGCAACATATAGATTATCGAAGAAACTCATTGCCAAACGTCCTTGTTCATCTTTAACAATATATGACCAACTGTATGTTCCTCCTATATATTGTAATAGATCAAATCGAAAAAGTATTTTCTAATTGAAAAATCCTACCTAATGTTGGAGTAAAATCGATGTTCACTGGTTCTTCACTTGAACTTACACTTGTTAATTGTTGTTCATCTTTGATTTCTTTGTATACTAACAAACCATTTTCATCTTCTCTCTTTTCTTGACCAGTACCAACTATTTTACATTCAATTGAAATATTTTCAATTAAATTTCCATCAACATCTGTTACGATGACTTTTGTTTGTATTGGTTGATTTTTCTTTCCATAATTAATGACTACTTGAAAACCAACATAATATGTCGATGGATGAATAAGAAATTGTGTTTGTGTCTCTTGTGTTTGATTATTTAAATCTGTAATTGCAGCTAATGCACGAATCATGGTTGGTTTGGGCTCTGTTTCAATACCATGATAATTAATTTTAATTTCATGTACACCTTGACTGTCCGTTTTACCCTGAAAATAAACGAAGCGATGTGTTTAAGAACGAAATAAAACACTAGCTCTTACTTCAAAACGTTTTTCTGAATATTTTATTTGATTTTGATTATTGTATCCAAACCAACAGAAAAATGATCGACCTCTACCAAATGTATAATCGGATCTTTTTGGTGGGGTATATGTTGTTGTCTCAGCTTGTACTTTCCATTGAACATTAGCATCATTTAAAAATCCACCAGCAAATAATTTTTCTTGACAATTAGCAATGACATATTCCTCATTGGCTGGATGACAATAATGAACGGTCGACGGGCGAGTCATTGAAGTGACCTTATATTCTGGTCGACGAAATTCTTGAATTTTAAAAGAATGTGTTGCTTCACTATGTGCATCGAGTAAACTGAATCTGACCCATCCATTACCTAATGAAAAAAAAACAATTACTCAAACTTCAAATCAATCAATTTGCCTATATTTACCTAAATTAACATTGTCGGGTAAGGTAAATTTAATATCAAATGCTCCATAAGCATTGAGTTGACATTTGGATCGTTGAAGTTGTTGACCACGAGGATCATGAACTGTATAATCAATTGAACCTTGTGCATTAGTAGGTAATTTTGCATTACCTTGGATTTGTAACAATCGAATATATCCTTTGATGTGGACTTCTTCTTTTGGTTTATATAAACCTCGATCATTAAATACATGCCAAACATACATATCAGGACTTGATACATAAGAATGAATATCGATTAACATACATTGTTCATTATCTTTTGCTACGATCAATATTTCCATTCTTGTATTTTCTGCATTGTTGGATCGATAATTTGTAATCGTACATAATCCTTGATCATTTGTATCGTTCTTGTTATTTAATATTGATACGGTTGCTTGATTAACAGGTATACCAGTCATCAATTCAGTCACCCATACAGTTAATTTAACATCTCTACCTGAAGAAACAAAAAGATCAACTGCTAATCGAGTACATTGTAACCAGACTGATAATCTAGGTTTCTGATCCCATTTATTTGGTTTACATTGCTTCCATGCTTTTGTTGTTGGTTCAATTAAAATAATCAATTGACCTACACCTGTACTTGGTGATAAATATTCTTTCAAAGGAACATGTATCTCTTTCGGTTCATCACGTTCACAATTGGTTTGAATAGTTTTATTAAACAATTCTTTTCCAGGTAATTGAGTATATGTATCTTCGCCTTTTTGATCTCTGGAAGAATATCTCTCAAAACAAGGTAAATTAGGACGATAATGTTTTGGTTTGACTCGATTAATACGAATTATTAATTCAGAAAAATTATAAACTATGAATGTATAAAAGGGTTCATTCAAAACATCAGGATCCATGACAATCATACCTGAAGCACCGGATATATCACCGGTTAATGGTGGTGCATCATGAACACGAAATTGAATTGGTTTTTCAGAAAAATCATGTTCTAATATTTGACCATGAATATCTTTCAATACGCCTGGTTGTATCCTCAATGCATAACGAGTATTTGGTTTAGAATTATTATGTATAGTTATTTGTCGATCATTATATTCCAGATGTTCAATACCTAAACCAGAAACTCCTGGTTCGATTTTGAAGAAGGATCGATTAATTGTTGAACGATCTAATGAATTATTAAAGATGACTGACCAACTTTCGCCAGGACTAGCAGATGATTGGTGTTTATTTGGATGGCAATCAACAATTTTCAAAGGTTCATAAGTTCGAAAATTAGTCGACCATTCAGTTGTCGACTTTAATGGTCCTTCGGCTGATGGACATCCTGAAGGTAATTGAACTTTGTATTGTGTTGCTTTTGCTAGATCATTTTTAAATGTAAATGCAACATATCGTTGATGAGTTTCTTCATCTGTATTTAAATATCCTTTAAATTCATCTTTGCCTACTGTTTCATCCAATAATTCTAATTCTTCGTTTGGTATTTGATATTTATTACTGCTTGTTACACGTAGATGTTTTAAGATTTCAGCTTGATCGATTTTTTGATCAAATAATAGAAAACATTTCGGTTTCAATGTTGAAACAGTGCCACACGGTGACAATCGAAGCACATTTACTAGTGTTGTAGAAAATTCAAATAAAAGACCTTCGTTTAATTTACCTCCAATAGCTGAAACACATGTTTCTTTATTAACTTTTAATGTATATTTAGTTGACTATGATAAACGATGATTTGCTTCGAATTGAACTGTTTTCGTTCCTGTCCATCTCCATCGACCCTCTAATGTTGGTGTCAATGAAATTCCAAGGTCTTCTGCATTGATATTCTCATCCAATGTTGAAACAGAAATCATCGGTTGATTAAATGTAATTGTAACGGTTGCTAATGGATGATTAATTTGTATTTGATTGGGAGAATATCTTTCGATGATCAATGAACCTGCTCCTTGTTTAGCTAATTGTTGCAATTGTTCCGGATCAATATCAGCAACTTCTTTACGATATTCTGCTGGTAGTGGGGATGGTGTTTGAATTTCTTTGCTAGTTTTCGGTGGTCTAATTGATGTTTCACGTTTGAAAAAATCTTGTTCATCGCTTGCTTCACTAATTAATTCAGTACTTGCTCGAGCAAATAACTGTTGCAATTGGTCCGAAGTTAAATCCTGTTGTTGAGAATCATTACTGGATGGTGATACTTCAGCACTTGTTGTAACTTGATCATCGATTTCATTTGCTTCGGTAATATCGAATTTAAATTGGTGGAGTTCGGATTCAGTTTTTATCACCGATTTTCTTGGAATTGATAGTCGTTTGAATGCCATAGCGCGAGTAAACTTTTATCTAAAATGAAAAAAATACAAAATACAACCAGAATTTCTTATGTATATTCATTTCATCCATAATGCATTAAATATCATTGAAAGCTACCACTTCTACTCGAAAAATAACGTTAAAAATGTTCTGCTATTTTCTTCATCATGCAGTTCTATATGATGCTTCAAAAAAGTTTCTTATGATGGTGCAATTTCGCTCTATTTATAGGTATATGTATGTATAGGACATTATTATTCACACGATGTTGTGTTCTGTTCTGAAAATTGCATACATTTCACTTGACAAATGAAAGAGTTCTTGAGGCTAGAACAAATGTTCATAGCAGATGGCAGTGAAGATCGACATTCACAACGATACAAAAGTAATCAAAATAGCACTTACAGTGTATTGCAAAAGGGAATGTTTTTGATTTGTATAAAATATATTAATAGTATTCCATGGTTAGAAGCTTCTGTAGCATATAAAATTGAGAACGAAAAGAAAACAACACACACACAATGTCCTTATACAAGATCTACACTAATTATTATTGCTTCGAGGTTGAATGTGTATTTAATGATGATGAGTGATTCATTGATGTATTTTCGAATAAACAGATAAAACATGCCAAATGATAAATTTTAATCCTGCAGTTAATCCACTGTATAAGCCAAGAAATGTTCTTAACATATAAGACCATTCTTTTCTGCCAATGTATATTGACAATTAAGTAGTTGAAACACATATGATGTATCAGGAAAGACACTGAGTTTCATCAAGCATTCATTATCATACCCAGGTCGAATATGCTCTGTCGTAAACGACCATTTACGGACACAAGGAAATGATTGTAATCATCATCGTAGATACCACCCTACACTTTGTCAGTCATAGATTGTTCACGACCTAGAACGATCTATTACTAACACCGTTTTCAATGGGAAACGACTGTATATCTTCGTATACGACACGGAGAAATACGATCGTAATACTGAGACAGGTAGTACGCCAAAATACGGCGAAACACGATCGTATATGGGAACGTAAACGCTCGTTTGCGAGCATATACGAATCGCGTATTCATCGATCTGGATATGCACATGTATTTTTAGCGCATTATCCAATAGATAGTGCGAAATAACAAAGAGTTTGATTATCGTCATCATTATATCATCAAAAAAGTGCTCTTTAATCACTACTATTATTTTAGATAAGAGAGGTATCAAGGATACATAGCGGAAGAAATTACACTTCGTATACTTTTATGTCGATCATTTATACACAAGTATTGCATACAAACAAAGGACGGGGGCCAATAAGAACGCGAATCGGCCCACTCTTAGAT
>JAJEKB010019962.1:67996-101032 GCA_022393335.1 Macrotrachela quadricornifera
AAAAACAGAAACAGAAAAATGAACAATGTAACGCTTTGCAGTGGGAATAAATACATTGAAACTTATAAATTAGGTCTATAATATCCTCCTTCGTCGCTCAGAAACCTCAAAAACAATTTTCTCAGACCTTTCTTCACGTTCTTTATCAGATAGATTAATCAAAAAAAAGAATTTTAAAAAAACCTCTTTTCTCTGTTGTTACCTGGTATTCTAGAAAACCAGTACTTCCAAGGCCTATCAGGAAAAAACAAGGTGAGATTCGGATTCAGGAACATCGATTACCTATGCTCCACTAGCTTTCACATCTAAATCGATTTGCCAGTTGGGGATCATTCCTCGTGAGCACTTTTTCAGCCTGATAAATTCAATGAATACGTACATGTGTACAATGAATTATTGGCGTTCAGATCATGTTATCAACCCTTTTACGCATCAAAAGAATTAGATTTACTTGATCTCAACAGTGTTCACTCTAATTCTATTTTAAAAAGCCAAGACAAAAGTCTTTTCAGGTTATGATCAGATTTCCTTGTGTAGGTGAACTCTCTTTTGTTTTCTTTGCAGCATACCTTTACTTCATTATTAGTTCTTGATTTCGTTCGACGCAATAAACACTGTACAGTTACTAAACTTTTACACAAATGTATGTACTGCGAAAATCTATAGGAATTATTATTATAAATAAAGAAAGATCGCTCTTCAACTCATTTTCGAGATCATTCATACTAAAACCTTGAGCCTACCCTAGGCTGAAATTGCTCCGCCGCCCCTGAATAGAGATTACAACTATTCAAAACTATCACGTTTTCGATTGTAATTATCTCATACCAAAAACATCAATAAAGACAAGTAACATCGTTTCCTTTTTCAGCTGCTATTTTCAACATGGGCATGCCTCTCAGTGTTACACTTATCGCTCATCCATATTCGTAACTACTTGAATCAGTATTTTCATCGAAAAAATCTCCAAAAAAAAGCTCAAACTCAACAATTTCATAAACTGACCTATAGATGAGAATTTCTCGATCCAAAAATCCTTAGGTTAATTAAGTAACTTGAATTTTTCGCGAATAATGTGCTTTTTTGATTTTTGATTGAAGGAGAATCAAGCAAGCAAACACATTTTATTTTTTTACATGACCCTCCTTTGAGAAGAGAGAATATAACCATCGGCAATTATTTCATACGAAGTTCGAGCCTTTCAATTTTCTGTCTGCATTCTCTAAAGTGAATCGTAACTAACAGCTCGTAAGTAGTCGGTAGCAGTCTTATCGGTCGTCACTCTTCACTCGAATCGACGGAGAGGTAGATTCCAATGTCATGGTCTTTTCAATAATTTTCGTGTGGAACATGGCATTGTTCGCGTCGATCCAAGATTTTAAAGAATGTTCTACAGTCGGCTCCGAATAAAATAGTGGTGATCCCTGGCAGTATTCGAGATCCACAGAGGCCTTAAATGTGGGAGGATTGCCGTATTTTGGATAAAGACTGCGCACTATTGTGAGGGCAGAAGATATCGTTGTTTGGGACAGATTGTAGAGCACTCTTGAAAGAATTGTGTCACATATCCATGAAATCAGGCATGCTGCAGATGCGGAAAATGCCGTCTCTCATGAAGCAAACTGTTCACATATTCAATATACAGAAAACTTATCAGAAAAAGTTTAGCATCCATTCAGGACATTCGACTGCCCCTGTCTTGAGGTACTCTCAATCGGATCATGTGTACTTCCGGGCACGATCATCGAATTTGATTTGACTCTTTCGATTTCGAGGCATTGGCAGTGAGAGCCTTGTTCTTGTAACGCTTTCATTTAGGTAGATTTGGTCGTCTATTCTTTGAGACACCCGCAGTCGAATGCTGCATCTCCCGTCACTTCTTCCTCAGGTTTTCGTATCTTTAGCTTGGGGATCTGCCGGGAGATGCGGCATATCCTGATCAGATGCAGCATACCCAGGAAGAAATGGAGAGAAATATTGTGTCTCTCGGATAAGTCTATGATAATCGTAATATGTGAATAATCTACTTCGTTAACTACGACATTTTCCACATCTCACGCAGCATCTCTAGCATACTCGATATTCTGAATGTGTGACATTGCCACCTTGCCTCATGTTATGATAAACATCTTTTCTTTTAATTCGTCTTATAAAAGATACTCTTCGTTCGCTCAACCTTCCTGGTTTTGAGCAATATAGATTTGAATCATTTGTACAAAGAGTTAACGATGACAAATGCTGTTTCTAGTTTAATTTATTGTCAATAGATACAAATAAAAAATCCATATTAGTTCAAAAAAATGTATATCGTAGATAGGAAAAGAACAATATATTTAACAAAAGTACTTATTATTCTTATCAATATGGATTTGGAATGAGAATATTCCTCTGCTCTTTGTTAAAATATCAGCTGATTTGCTCAAGTCGTAATCAAGATATTCAATTCTCTTTTCAATAAAATACTTTTAGCAATACCATGTATATTGTTTTTCCTACTTGTCAAATAGTAAAATTTTCTTATTGTTTAATCTATAGAGAAAGTCATTTAGCTCAATTAGTAATTGATAATTAGTTGTTCGTGTAAATAAAGCATTCAATAAAAAAAAGTCGTGTAATCTGTACATTTAAAAGAGAGAAATGATGAAATTTAATCATACATATGTGACGATGCTGAAAATATGCGAGTTAGCATGGCTACATAATCTTGTCAGTGCAACATTTCTGAACAAAGTCAAAAAGGATGAAATAACAGACGTGATATTCATTGTAGCAAATGGTTAATTTGATGCTCTCCAAAGATAAACTTGCATTTCAATGATAATTTTCTGTCCTTCTACAGATGCTGAATATAAATTCCCATGAAAGCACGAAATGCAAAGTCGACATGTTGAAACGTGGTTTCACAATAGAACGAGTTCACACGTGGTTGGAAAAAATGTCAAAACGCGTCTGGATGCAGCTTTTCTATACAACGCATTTAATTCTTGTAAAACGGATGCGATTTTACCTAATAATTGCTGCTACAGAATAGTTAACTACGTGATCGAAATCATTCGTTTACATATATTTTACTCATCTAAACTTTATTAGACTTATTAATAAATGAATGTCAAGATGAATTTAAAATAGACAAAAGTTCAATTAAACATACAGTGAATAATCCATATTTCTCTGAAGTTTCTATGAATAAGAATAAAACAATATTGCAATAATTTTCTAATATCCATAACCCTTTTACCAAACTATACTAAATACTACTATTTAACCCTTAAAAGCTGAATGTGCATTCCAGTGGACATCGTAATAATCGGTACAGAACAATGTATTCAAATCTTATCGACGAGAGCTAATGTTTTTCCGGACGAAAATCGTCACTTTGAAAGTAATGTGGGAAAAAATTATGCTAAAACAGCTGCCAAACACCCAAACATAACTTGTAGAATATGTAATTTTTCAAGTACGATAGGCTATTCAGATATTTCTATCTCTCCGTATATACAATATGAATTTTGAGCGACCTCATTAAAAATTGTCTCAAGCTATAATATAAAACAATTTTGCGCATTTTTATCTCTTCTACTAATGAATTGTGAAGTTCTAGAAAAATGCCGTTTTACAGGTGTTTTTGGCCATAGTAGCCAAGGTTATTATGAATTTTTAGCTCAACAGATAATGTGAGATATATTAAAAGATCATCGAAATAAACTTACAATTATTCTGAACCATTTTAGAAATAATTGTGGCCGAAAAATTGAGAAGTTCATATTCCACTTAGATGGTTTAAGTGGAAAAATTTTTTTGTAGCACTCAACCTTTTTAGCTAGTGTATGAGCCTGTTTAAGGTCCAGAAGCTCTATTCCTGCGATTAGTTCTTTCTCAACCACTCGAGAACCCTCTTCGGCTTTTAAGGGTTAATAAATTTTCAACATGCAAACCTACTAAAAGATTTTATGAATAGTTATTTATTCACTAAATTCTTCAATAAAACTCTTTATCATGTGACTGATAAAATTAAAAAAATCCTAATAATAATTGCATGTAGTAGATAATAAAAAAAGATATTTAATAAAATAATTTATAAAGATAAGTGAAAAATCCTATTATGTGTTACATATCTTAATTTCGAAAAAAGTGCATCTTATGGAAATAAATTATTTAACTAATGAAATTCGTATTCAAACTTTTTTTTTATTTCTTCATAATAAAAGATTTCTTCTCGTCATGTAGCTCAGTGGTGTGAATAAACGACTTCTGATCACCGGTTCATCTGTAAAGAATCTGATCGTCATCTCTTAAGGTAAAATTCAATCGATTTGTCAGGGTAGGGTAAGATCATCGAAAAACGTTGACGATGGTAACTCAGTTCGAATATGAGATGGATTCGAATGTATTTTTCAAAATTTTTAAATTTTTTATGAGACGCGTTCAGACGCGTTTTGAGGCAAAAAATATTTACATGGGTTGTTGAAAACTACTGCATGCAATTTCAATTAAAACTGATATCGTTTCATATAAAAATGTATTATGCGATGATGTTTCTTTGAATTAGTGAAAGCTAATATAATACACTGTTGATGAAACGTTATGATGACATGATAACTGTAAATGAAAGAGTTTTGAAAGCTAGGTTTATTTTCGATGAATCAACCATAAAGACGAGACACTTACGTTCTGTAGTTAAAGAAAAAAATAAAAATACAGGTAAGAAATTTCGAAATAACCAAGATGTCGCATACATATATGATGTCATTCGTTCATATTCTCAACGAATCAGAATTAAGATTTCTATGACTCAAAAAAGATTTCATAAATTTGTAAATTATATGTGAATCAATCTTTCATCATTTAGTTCTATTCCCATTTTCTTGACTTTTCTAGATAATACTCCAGCATTCTCGATTTTACTAGAAGAAATTGAGTTTGATACTATATAAAGATGTGTACAAAATACAATCCAAATCATATATTATTCAAACATTTCATAGTATTATTTATTAACCACAAATGGCAAGCGCAATTGGTATTGATTTAGGTACAACATATTCATGCGTTGGTGTATTTCAACATGGCAAAGTCGAAATTATTGCAAATGATCAAGGAAATCGTACAACACCATCCTATGTTGCATTTAGTGATAGTGAACGTTTAATTGGTGATGCAGCTAAAAATCAAGTTGCAATAAATCCAAATAATACGGTATTTGATGCTAAACGACTTATTGGGAGAAAATTTAATGAATCAAATGTACAATCCGATATGAAACATTGGCCGTTTAAAGTCGTTAATGATAGTGGAAAACCAAAAATTCAAGTTGAATATAAAAATGAATTAAAAACATTCACACCTGAAGAAATTTCATCTATGGTTTTAATAAAAATGAAAGAAACTGCTGAAGCTTACCTCAATAAAAAAGTTCAAGATGCTGTTATTACTGTACCAGCTTATTTTAATGATTCACAACGACAAGCAACAAAAGATGCTGGTATTATTGCTGGTCTTAATGTTTTACGAATTATAAATGAACCAACAGCAGCAGCTATTGCTTACGGTTTAGATAAACAAAAAACTGGTGAAAAAAATGTTCTTATATTTGATTTAGGTGGTGGAACATTTGATGTATCTGTATTAGTTATGGATCAAGGTGTCTTTGAAGTTAAATCAACAGCTGGTGATACACATTTAGGTGGAGAAGATTTTGATAATCGAATCGTAACACATTTTGCACAAGAATTTAAAAGAAGACATAATAAAGATATATCTGAAAACAAACGTGCTCTTCGACGCCCATGTCGTGAAAATCGTTAAAAAATCGACGATTAATCGCGATATATCGAAACGATAATCGTCCACTAAATCAGCGATTAATCGGCGATTTTTTATGATATTTTTAGCGATTACTAGGATATATCGCGATTAATCACTGATTACTTGAAATATTACCGTAGCAATATCGCCCGTTTAATCGCTCATAATCGCGATTAATCAGTATTTTTATTAGAATCTGATTGGCCACATTTAGAATTTTTGACTATCTTTTATTTGAAAATAATTAACTATTTTTAAGATCTGCTACAGTAGAGCTATAAATATCATCATCATCTAGTTTGTATGTAGTAGCATTCAAATTTGGATGATGAGTACATGAAGAATCATCCAATGTACATCTTGTGTCTTCTTGATCATTAATTGAATGTTCATTTTGAATATCAATTATTGAATCGTCATCAGAAGATGTAAGATATGAGTCAAAATTATTTAAAATATCTAATAATGCTTTTTTTTGTTGTCGACGTCGCTCTTGTTTTCGACGAGCACGAGTAACGTATGGTGTCTGAGGAGTAAACATCTGAAAAGATATTAAAAAAAAGTGTAAAAGTTACGGACGATTGATAAAGGATGTTGGTAATAATGAATAATAAATAAAATACTTTGGAAAAGCAAGATAGAGATTATGTCCATCAAATATACGACACTAATACATAAAAAATTCTTTATTATTGTACATAATTTTATTTTGAAATTAGAATGAAAAATATATCTATAGATTAGTTGATGTATGAGTTCAGACAAATTTAGAACTTACTATAAAAATCCTAAAAAATCTAACTCTTACTCATACGTTCAAAATTTTACATTCCAAATTCAGCCGAAAAAATCTAAATTTATTAAAATTATATTTATGACTATAATATGATGTTAAAATAATCATCAAAGGGCAGTCGAATTGAACGTTCATACAATATATATAATTAGTTAATGGTTACAACGAACAAACGAGACGTTGATCTTTATAACGATTATCCAACCAAATGAATGCTATACTACCGACATCAAATTTAGCAATAAATTGTTTTATTACGAGTAAACGTACAAAAACACAATTTACTATTTTTAAAATATTATCTATGAGTTTACATATCAAGTTTTTGGTAATGTAACAAAAAATTTTCACCTGATAAAAAAAAGATTTCGATTAATTGCGATTAATCATTTCGATTTATCGTCAATTTTGAAAAATCGTTTCTTCTATCATAATCGCGATTAATTCTGATTTAATCACCGATTTTTTTTCAAAATACGATTAATCACGATTTTACGCCGATTTTTTTGAAAATTGGCAAAATCGCGACGATTTTCTCGACATGGGCGATTACGTACGGCATGTGAACGAGCAAAACGTACATTATCATCTTCAGCTCAAGCATCAATTGAAATTGATTCACTTTATGAAGGTATAGATTTTTTTTCAACATTAACACGTGCTCGTTTTGAAGAATTATGTGCTGATTTATTTCGTTCAACACTTGAACCAGTTGAAAAAGCTTTACGTGATGCAAAAATGGACAAATCAAATATTCATGAAATTGTACTTGTTGGTGGTTCAACACGTATCCCAAAAGTACAAAAATTACTTCAAGATTTTTTTAATGGTAAAGAATCAAATAAATCAATTAATCCAGATGAAGCTGTTGCATATGGTGCATCTGTACAAGCAGCTATATTAACTGGTGATCAATCAGATGATCTTAAACAAGTACTTTTAATTGATGTTACACCACTTTCACTTGGAATTGAAACAGCTGGTGGTGTTATGACAACATTAATTAAACGTAGTACAAATATTCCAGCACGACAAACACAAACATTTACAACATATTCAGATAATCAATCTGGTGTTGATATTAAAGTATTTGAAGGTGAACGTGCAATGACAAAAGATAATCATTTATTGGGAAATTTTGAACTTACGAAAATTCCTCCTGCACCACGTGGTATACCAAAAATTGAAGTTACATTTGATATTGATACAAATGGAATATTAAATGTTTCAGCTATTGAAAAATCAGCTGGTCAAGAAAAGAAAATAACAATTAAAAATGATAATGATCGATTATCACAAGAAGATATTGAAAAAATGATTCATGATGCTAAAATATATGAAAAAGAAGATGAAATTCAACGTGAACGTATAACAGCAAAAAATTCACTTGAATCATATTGTTTTAATATGGAAAAAACTATTAATGATGATAAAATTTCTTCAAAACTGTTATCTGATGATAAAACAAAAATAAATGAAATAATTAATTCGACATTACACTGGATAGAAAAGAATCAATTAGCTACAAAGGATGAAATTGAACATAAACAAAAAGAAATCGAAGAAATTTGTTCACCAATCATAACAAAACTTTATAGTAGTGAAAATAATTCTATGCCAAATGGTGAACATGCATCTCATTCAAATGGAAAAGGTCCAACCATCGAAGAAGTCGATTAAATAATAAACAATATATTTTTATTTTTTTGTATATTATAAATCCTGATATTATATTCTTTAATAAATAAAACATTTGATAGGTCAATATAATATTCTCTAATGAATAAAAAAAAATATCTTGTAAAGATGAAAATATGCGAGCTAATCATAAGATTGTCATAGTAGAGTAACTGATTAGACTTTCAAAACATACGTAGATTCTAAAACAATTTTATCAAAATGCGATTGGTATACTAACATTAGAAACTCTCTTTTCTAAAAATTTCCTAGGTAGAAAAATATCTTTAATATACTTCCATTTTAATTTGAAATGATAATTAGATTCATTTTTCCCAATGGCAAACACAGTGAACTAAACTCCATAGCACTGCAATATCGAAATGATCCATTGCAGAAAAATTCGTTTGAAATTGGGGAGGGTGAGGGTCCATCGGTTTTCAAACCAACGAGAACAGATACTGCCCTTTGATCTCAGCTTGAAAGTGTGAAGGTGTCTAATTGTAGATGAAGATAGTTGTATATCACTGTGTTTATTTGAACCAAAATCGGTCTATTTATAGGCCAGAGCGACGAACGAATACAGGAAAACAAAAGAGAATCGATATCATGAAACACCTAGAGAGAGTGATTACAATGATATGACTACATAGAGAGAGAGTGATTACATATAACAGAATAGAAGAATACATATGATATAATATAATAGAAAAATATCTATAACAGAATGACGTCATGAAAGTGAAAGAATCACAATATATATGAGGATGCGCAAAAGTGATAGATGACATCAGCTAATTCAATACTTCTTAACAAGTGCGAATATGCCTTTACTAATGATAAAAACATCAGCCAGCTTGCTAGACCCGTTACTGAAATATTTTATTGTTTCTCGGTTGCATGACTTTTAAGTCACCTTGTATGAGAGATGTATAGGACCAGAATCGTGTTCAAGAGAAAAATATTACCGGGACAGCTATCAGACTCACAAAAAAAATATGCTGATGGAATCGGGATCGGACTACTAGAATAAAAATTATTTTGACCAAAATTAAAGGCTGAGCTTGAACATTTTATGTTCCTCAATCAATTATCTTATAAATTATATAAATCAACCCAAAATTTAGAACAATTGATAGAAAAAATGAGAATCAAAAATTGTTTTACATTTAACACGAGTAAATTCTACAATATTTTTCTCTGAGGACGTGTCAAATAGGGATAACACTTTATTTGTACTGTACCAAGTAAACTAAAGCTGAAAACTGTCGCTTTTTTTAATTTTATGTAAGCAAAATGTTGTTTATTAAGTTCATTTTACTTCTTTAAAGTCAAATACAGATAATGTGTTACTCTCAGAATCAAAGCCGAGGGCCAATGAGTCTCCTAATTTTTTTCAAAAGTGAAAACATCGAAGAGAAGAAGGAATACGAATGCCAAAAGGTAGAAATGTTGAAATGAAAGTGTATGTATGTAAAAATATCCCACATCTTTACCTTCGTTCCCGTTTTAAGCATTTTTTAGTTTTGATCAGATGTAGGTTTACTGAACCGATATCCAAAACACTAAAACTATTACAACAGGGACCGGGACCGATGGAAAAGAAATTACCGAGACTGAACTGAGACCAACAACAAATTACATTTACCAAGATTGAAAAAGCATGAACCCGCGCATGTCTATCCTGCACAATGTCAAACCTTTGCCCTCATGATTAGGTGAGATCAATCTATCATCTTCTAATTGAATTGATCCAATAGTTCGAAGCCAGATTAACTGATAACGATACGACTCTCGGTGGTTTTGGCATTTGCTCTCTCTCTCTCTCTCTCTCTCTCTCTCTCTCTCTCCTTTGCAGGCTTATGTTGTGTATTTAGATAGTTCGTTATTATACAGTAACTTTGACTTCGATTCATACTCTAGTTGTGTATAAGTAGTCAATTGAAAATCTCTCAATTGGATAAAATGAGATAAGAATTTTAACTAATTCGAAATATAAATCTCATTCGATGATGAATATTATAATAAAAAATATGCTCTTAAGAAATGAGTAAAAATGGGTCTTTTTTAGCTTTCTTTTCACTCATGCTAATTATTGCAATATAGGACATGTAAGTATGACTACATTTCAATGTCGGATAAATTGAATGGAGTCAGAAATTTTTTGATAAGTGATTTCTTTCCTTCTATGCATATTTTTAAAGCACACAGTGACTCTGAGATCATATGAAAAGATTTTGTATTTCAATCTTTATTTCTCTCTTAATAGGAAGGTTGTTGATAAGTTTGATATTTGTTAGACTGGATGCGTATTAAGGATTTTCCAAAAACTCATTTCATCAATCAGAATGATGCATCCTTTGTGTGTGTCTTACCCTCACCCTCATACCCTCACAAATATCTGATTTAAAACATGGATTTTGGAAGATTAATCAGCCTTACTCTAAAGCTTACCTGATTGCTGATGTGTGGTCGTAGTTGTTGTTGAAATTGATGTTGCTGTTATGGATGTTTAAGTTGATGTTATTGTTGTTGCTGATGATGATGATGTTGTCGTGGTAGTAGTGGTCGTTTCAGGCTTCTGTGGTGCGAAAACGACGAATTTCAATACCAAGGAGAGAGTAACTACAATAATTGTTAAAATAATAAAAGAGATGAAACCGATCTTAAACCAACGATGACGCCACCATTTGCGTAATCGATTGCTTTCAGTGACATCTCCACTGAAACTTGTGTTTCTGTGCATATTATCCTCTAAAACAAGTTAAGATGGAAAAAGAATGAGTTCTTGTTATTTAAAACTACTTTTTCTATACATATCTATCATTGTTACATATATCACAAAAGATAAGGAATATTATTTCTAACGCAAAAGATCGTTTTACAATCTTATCTTTACACAACAAATTTTACATGTAAATATGATAACACACGACTATACTGTCCTTGTCGGTTTTCTGATGTCAAAATTTGTTAGTTTAATGTCTTTTTTATTGCTGCACATGACATAATTATCTATAAATATTTAAACCATTTTTAAGAACAAACTTTTCGATTATTCTTATTTAATTCAATGAATAGCAATTACTTTAAATTGATATGATGCTTCAGATAAAAATAAAAAATTTAATTCATCAATCGATCAATATTATTTTCGTTATTTACCTATGAAACAAAGTAAATAATTACATATAAACTAAAAACGACCAAAAAAATTAGTGTAAGAAAAGTTCTTATAATTAATGTTTCAAGATCAATATTATAAGCTGTTGTAGTTATTGCTGATTATTATACTTAGAAAATCCTCAATCTGATATAGTTAGTATACGTCTAATGAGACAACTTCGAGCTTTAATATAGAAGCTGAATTTTTAGTCAAATCATGAAGTTTATTAACTGCCACTATAAAAAATGGCAATTACAGCCTTTACACGGCCTGACTTTGTAGTCTCACTAAGAAAATAAACGATATAAAGAAGTAAAAAAAATATTTTTTAGAAAAATCATTATATCTATTTATATTTAAGAATTAGTGTTAAAAAACTCTATGAAAATAACTTAAGATTCTGTATAGACATCTAACTTTTTTATGTTTACTTTTATCTTTATACAGCTAAAACAGCGTTCTGTATAAGTAATTTTACACGATTACAAATATTGTTAATTTATAAATATGTATATATTGGCAGTAACCAAAACATGGAAACGAAATTTTTTTTTCTTATTCCTTTTTCTATATACATTTTTAGAAAAACAAAAACTTAGAATCGAATCATGATATTTACTCTCGGTTGTGCACATAATGTACCATTACGTAACCAAAGGAAAAGATTAAATTATATACATATATTATAATCAACTTGTATCAAAATAGATAATAAGAGACTATTTGCGAAAAGAAACGTTGTCAAACAGAATTTCTTTTCTTTTAATATTGTTTAAGGGTTGTCTATTTTATACAAAAACATCTGTATTTTCTATATTTGATGATATTATTAAAATTTAATTCTTTTGTTATTTAGTAATACAAAAACATAAATACAAGCAGATCATTTAGTCTATATGAAATATTTTTCGAAATCAGTTTTGAGTGATGTATATATATATATATATATGAGTGATGAGCGCGCCCATTGTACCGTTCGACGAAAAAAATCGATAAAAGTAAAGTTAGTGACAAATGAAAACTAAGTGTTGTGTTTGATAGAGTGATGTCGATTATGTATAAAAATGATATTTTCCCAACACTTCCCTGTGCTGTGACGAAGATTTATGATATTACAGTCAATTTCTATGTATTTTACGCATGTGTCCAGCAGTTTTAGTGAGTAAGTTGCTCCCAGTAAAGTCACTCAACACTTTGCGAGTAAAACTATTTTGTGTGTCAAAATACTTTCCCTAGTATTTTTTTTTGATACTTAGTTAAATTTATTTAAATAAACTTCGTTTAAATGAAATATCGAGGGTTTTATCGTCGATCTACACTTTTTATCACCAAATTGTCGATCTACATTTTAGTAGTAAAACTGAATTTTCTCTCGAACGCAGAAAGATTTTTGCTTGATTCTTTGGAATATTAATCTACTTTAAGAGGTGGAAAAAGGATAAAATTTTTGTCGCAAACAGTTTAGTTTTCAATGAGTTATAGCAATATCAAAATTGAAAATGTCGGTCTACAATTTGTCTGAAAATGGTATTTTTTAACTTTGTGTAGAATTTTTCTCTTACCGAAACTTATGAAACAAACTTCGTTTTCCTGTCAAAATATTTTCCCTTCATTTCTATTTGATACCCAAGTAAATTTCTTCAAATTAAGTTTCTTCAAAGGAGACACCAATGATATTAATGTCGGTCTACATAAAAATGTAAAGTGTCTTAACGCGCATTGTCGATAGCTTTTCATCCATAAAACTTTGTCTACGGTTAAAATTAATACCAGATTCTGAAACCTCTTGACGAGTTCTACAATTCTAGCTAAAAAAAACAATTGAAAAAAATTGCAATAGAATATAGAAAAATTGATCTTAGTCTTCAGGTAAGCGTCAAAAGCTAGATATTTGACACTGTTGCTGCGATTTTTCGTAAACGAAAAGAGATGAAGACTTAATTTTCTCAGATTTGAATGGCCATTTCTAGACCAGTAAAACAAAAAAAAATTATTAAAATTGATTGAGTAGAACAGGACTTATAGCTATTTTCATTTTCGGAATCCAACGGTACAATGGGCGCGCTCATCACTCATATATGTATTAATAGATCTCGACTGTTCAATTTCCTTTTGAAAAATAATTCAATATAATGAGTAGAACTATTCATCGATGAGAAATGTATGCTGCCTCAAATTATTGGTTAGATTTTGGCAGTAATAGAGAACCTGTTCTTCGTAAAAAACGAATAGTCAATGATTCTCTTTCTATATGATCTACAATTTCGAATGCATGATCACCTTTCGAGTTTTTTCATGCTTCATCATGATCAAGTTCTTCTGCGATTAACAAGTATCAATAAAACGTTGAAATAAGAGACGAAAATATCTCTCTTTAGTTGTTTGAGATCAAAATGATGCTATTAGAAATCGAATACCTTCTTCTTTGATTCTTCATCTGTCAATATTTATTTAATGTTTTGGTGTGTCATTATGACGTTCCACATAGAAATTGAAATGAAATTTGACGTTTTCGTAGTGTCCATCCGCAAGATGAGTTCATGCCGGAAATAAGTTTCGCAACAGCCTATGCATGCAGCAAATATCGACTCTACTTTAGAGGTTTCTACCTAAGAGTGCACGTTTTGATTGAGGTTCAGATTCACTTCTACGCTTCGCGAACAAGATCGTACTTTAACTTCAAAAAACTTAAAGTTAAAATTCCTTCATTATTGAAGAGCGAAAAATTTCTGGACATGGAAACTTCGTTACGAGCAGGGTCTTTCAGAAAAATAATGTATTTCTATATATTGAAATTTTTCGAATTTCTTTTTAATCAGAATCCAAAGAAAAAAGATTTGAGAAAATCTTAAGACTTAACTTAGGAATTAAAATTTCCCGACTCCGAACACCTTTTGTTAAACTTTATACGATATCGTTATTTTCTTAAAGTAAAGCTTCCTTAGGCAATTCCAGGGGGGGGGGGGGGGGGAAATATGACTTAAGGTAAAGTATAAAATGAACTTGGAAAAAACGAGCAATGATGAATGCTGATTCTTAGTATAATCAAGTTAGGGTTTGCTTTCTGAGACGAAAGGTACGTAGTTTGACACATCACGTCTTTAATGAAAAAAGAAAATTTTTGACTTTTTCAGTTTTATATGAAAATATTTAGTTTTGAGTTGATTTTCAAAATTTTTTAATATTTCAAATCTCAGAGAGAAAGAGAAAGAATTTCTGCGCAAATTTATATATAAATCACCCTGAAAAAGTAGTTAGAAAATAAACTTTTGTTGAATAAATAGGATTTGTATTAATATTTTGAGATATGCCCACAGGCGTTGATTTTTCAAAATGCAGTAAAAATGTCTTTACGAACATATCTCTTACAGTGGATTCAATACAGTTTTTTTCGTATGACCCTTCCTTGAGTCGAGGGTATAATAAAACTGTTTAGTCAATTCTATATATAAACAGAGGATTTGTAAGATTTATTCGTATCGTATTAATCATCTCTTTAATAGAAAACGGAGATAATGATCATCATGTTTCTTATTATTATAATCTCAATTAATGATAAAGGATGAATATATATTATTATAAAGAAAGAAAGAAATAATGTGTAAATTTCTTTTGAATAAAAATAGTTTATGAATGTCGATTATTTGATATAGGAATATGAAGACGTTTTCCTGAAATAACAGGTGGTAATAAATCAAAAGTTTTTGTTCGTTGAATTGGATTTTTTGAAGATGAACGATGATGACGATAAAATTTTCTAATTGTTTGTGTTTGTTCTTCAATTGAATTTTTATCTGAAATAATAAAATCTCCAGATGATGAAACAAAACTTTTTTCAAATTGACGTTTTAATAAAATTTCTGATTTTTCTTCATTTTGATTAATTGAATAATGACGAAGAACTATTTCAAAATAAGAAAAACAAAAAAACAAAAATCTTTTATTTATTTTTATTAAAATAATTAAATATTAACCTGGTTGTGTTGATGAACGATTTAATGTAAAATTTTTATCTTCTTGAGAAATTTTTTCTAATGAACAATTTTCTAAATGTTTTCCAGATGAAAAATCAAGTGGTGTTACTGTTAAACCAAATGTTGAAATATCATTAAAAATTAATGGTGATTGACGATTATCTATTATTTTATTATTTATTTTTGTTTGATTTAATGGTGGAGACATTAATAATTGTTGAAGTTTAGCATATCGTTCCATGACTAATGTTGTATCTGTTGATGAAGTTGTTTTTGGAGAATAATTTTGATGTTTAATAACAACAGAAGGTATTTTAATAAGTGTTCGTTTTTGATTAAGATTTGTTGTTTCTCTTGTAAATAAAGAATTTAATTGTTCTTTTAATAATGTTTTTAATTTTTCTCTATTAACTATTTGATAATTTTGTTGTTCAATTTGTTTTGATTTTATTTTTTTTAATGAATTATTACTTTGAATTTGACGAAGTGGAAAACGAATTTTATTTGATGATATTTCCATTGAATTTACTGAAAAGAAAAAATGTTATTATATTAAAATAAAAGAAAAAGAAAAGAAATTTTACTTTTTAAAGGTTGATTATCTTCTAATTCAGATGAACATTGTTCATCTGATAATGATGTATTTAAATTATTTTCTATTAAAAGATTTTTTTCTTTTTTAAATAATTGCTGAAGACGTTCAGGATATGATGTATTTGTTGAAACTTTTGATGATATTGATTCATTTTTATCTAATATTATTGTAGAATTTATTTTATCATTTCGAGGTAAATAAAGACCAATATCTTCATGAAAATCTAAATTACGTTTAGAAATATCAAATTTTTTAATATTATCTTTTGACGACCATATATCAAGACCGTCAATCCATTGTGATCGATTATAAAAATTATGATAAAATTTTAATGGTGAATTAGAATTTTCAATTAAATTTTTTGTTAATATTTGATCATGAGATGGTGAACAATATGAAACCATTCAGTTTGATTTTGACAACAAAAAAAGAAAAATGAAATGAATGAATTTCTTATCAAAACAAAAAATATTTTTCTTTTCTTTTTTCTTTCGTTTTTCTTTTTGTTTCGATTACATTTTGTTAATAGTTTGACTAAGATTTTTAAACAATTCAAATGTATACAAAAATTTCAATAACCACATGAATGAAAATCTTTCCAATGTAATAGAATTCATACTCAGTTAAAACATTTAACAAAAAAAAACTATGAAGAATCAATCATCTTTTTCAATAAAATATTATTTAAAATGAATATTAACAGGTGGTCTAGAAATAATTGTACTCTTAGTATTTTTAACATTTCTTTTCTACTATCCCTGGAATTGAAATAATCTTTTTTAATAAAAAGATAGAATTCAATATTCTCTATAATGGATAAAATTTGATCGATACGATAATGGAATAGTTTTTTTGTGTAGAAGAAGAATTTAATTTTTCTAATCACTTTTTTGCAGATTTTCAAGCTTTTCATACTGCATCTTATCGTGTATTTTATTTTACTTTTAACAAAAAACATATCAACTGATAAGATGATTAAATAAGAAAAAATGACTTCATCTTTTACCGAAAAAAAAATCTTATATTCGCATGGTTGAATTTAATCGTTCCATCTGTCAAATAAGCGACCTTCTGGAAATTGTTGAGTTTTCATGATACATATTTTGTTTTTAAATACGATGATGTGCTAAAAATACAAGATGCAAAGCGCGGTTTTTCATCACGTACAATTCGGTATTTTTAATCTTTTTCGAATATAGCTAAAACAGTTATAGAATCGAATGATTTGTGAATTTATAGAGAATTTCAAGTTCTATCTTCTGATAAAAAAAGAGTATTTGAATTACAGAGATAGTAGAGGAGAAATCTTTAAAATGTTAAGAGTGTAATTATTTATGAAGCTACCTGTTATTTCTTTTTATTATAAAAGATAAATAAAAAGACTAAATTCAATCTTTTCAAAGGAAAATAATATAGTTTTTCTATATTATTACTCTTTACCAATGAATCTGTTCAATCTGATTTAATTATTTTATCTATAGCTAAAACTGAATGCATATCTATTTTAAAGATAAAATGAAAATAAATTTTTCTGAGAATGATTAAAGACATATACGATTGTAAACAGACACCAAAGATAACTATTCAGCTAATTCGAACACAATTAGTATCCATTATATTAAAAGATAGATGCTATCCACAATCTACGTCCTTTGACATAATTGTATGATAGACGAATACTTGATCCAAATTCTGAAAACAATAGGCTTTTAAATAAAAATTGTAAAAAGAATGCAGGCTAATGCAGATTTTTAATATAAACACTTTCATCTCTGAATAATTAATAATTATATGGTATTTCTCAGCAGAATGAAAATAAAAAGAAAAGGTCGTGCTAAGGGTTAGCTTATTAAGCACTTTAGTTATTTAAGTAATAAACTACTTAGATAGTCTTCGGTAAAAACAATGAAATCAGATTTTTTTTTTCATTATATGATAATACTAAACAAACTTTTTAGAATGTTCATCTAATTTTTCTTCTGAAAGTAAGAGCTATACTGTCCTATGTATTTTTAATTCAAGCTTTCTTCTAAATCAATTATCATGCAACAAAGATTAATCGAATGAGAATTCTACGTCAATAAGTATTATGTTCTAAATATATGCAAATATTTTTTTCTAAAATAGTACCAATCAAATATCATGGAAAATGAAATATTTGATTCTTATGCTAGTATTAGTATTAATAATTACTGTATTCATTCTCTCAAAAAAAATAAATAATTAATGATAATTTAGTATGAAGAATTCGAATCTAATTAAGTTCGGTTTCTCTGCAATAGTGATATTTATATTTTCTAGGATATTATATAAAAAAATTGATCTAAGACAATCTAGTCGGAACAATTGAAATCTCAGATCATTTTCTCCATTATTATAAAGGTTAAACATGCCGTTGGTTGGGTCACACAAGAGAAGATCCCACAAAACTTTCTCTTTAATTTGAACAATATCATGTTTTGTCTGTACAATAGTAAGAAGTATCCTTACTGAAATCTGACTAACCGATTCAAAACTGTTCCTAGCAATTAAATTTTAGTAAAGTTTTTCTTGACTATCGTGAAAATCCTATTACTAGTGATCTTGTAAATGGTAAAGAAGGACTAAGATTATTGATTAGCTATATTGAAGAAATCAGTTATGTTATTAAATAAGTCTATGAAACCACAAATTACATAGCTCAAATGCATTTTGACAATCTACAGTTAAATTCAAATGGAATGAGAAAGTAAATATTAGTTTATCGTGATAATTCAACAATTCAGTTTTATCTTAGTAAAAAATCCCAAAAGTATGATCTACGCGTTTTGATATTAAGGAATGGTATAACCTCGTGTGATCTTGCACTATGATCAAAAAATGATTGATCTGTAGTTGATTTATATTATTCCTCAGACTAAATATTACTACTATAGTAGACATGAGCGATTTATAATTTATTTAGTAGTATAAACAACTTATTTTTTTATTTTCCAATATATGCATGGCTCTTAATAAAGCAAAAAAAAATCTTTCAAGGTTTCTTTATTCGTCAAAAAAAACCAGAATGACTCATTTTTCATGCACTAATGTGTTTTTAGTCAACCGTAGCATTACTGTATCATTCTTTTTCGTTCTTTCTTCATTACTAATGAGTAAATGAGTGTCTGTGCTGTCGTTCTACATTGTATTTCATAATATCGTACTCAACAGCAAAAAAAAGATAAAATCTTCTTTAATAACCCGAGAAAAAAATATAGAAAGAAAGTAGATACCCTATAAAACATCACATTTTTAATCATATTTTCATTAGTGTTTCTTCAATCATTTCATAATGAAAAAATATTGATATATCAAAATTAGGAGCAAGCAAAGATCAACGACAACTAGTAAAAATAATGATATACAGGATGTTAAAAAACTTGTACGCTTCTTATGTTCGATCTTAAAGTCAAATGATTCCATCAAGTATTTTATACCAAATTAAAGCGCATCAAAAACTGAATTTGTTTGTATTAAATAGTGAGAGTTATCAAAACCTTTTAATATTGAACTTAGTTCGATAGTCCTTAGAAAACTCTATAAAATGGTGTTATTTGATAAGTGTTATTTCGTGGGTAAGACACTCAGCTGAAGTGAATAATGTTCAGGAATAGTAAAAAGGCCTGTTTTTGGCTAGTAGTTGAAGGATTTCGATAGTAATCATCAGGCTTCTTCTTAGAACAAACGTCATATTTGAAATCAGCACAAACAACTAAGTCAAAATCCATGGATTTCAAAGGTTTGCAATGAGTTTCATTTTTTGTCAAAAAACTCGCCCTAGTCTCTCTCAACGATAGGTAAAGAAATGAGTCAAGCCGAACCATAGTTTTTATCATCGATACATAGCCAATTTGACAATTTTGAGAGTTTTTATGGTGCAACAACGATTTTTGCAAATCAGAATGGTCTTCTGACAACACTCATTTTTTTACATATCCTTGAGATGAACTAGAGAAAGATTTTTGATTAAAAATGAAAGTCATTGCAGAGCTTTGAAATCCATGGATTTCGGCTCATTCTTTTGTGCTGATTTCAAATCTGATGTTTGTTTTAAGATTAAGCCTGATGAGTAGCATCAAAATTCTTCAAGTACTAGCCAAAAACAGACCTTTTTCCTGTTCCTGGATATTATTCATTTCGGCTGAGTGCCTTACTCCCAAAATAACACTTATCAAATAACACCATTTTGTAGAGTTTTCTAAGGGCTATCGAACTAGGCATAATTCAGAATGGAGCACTACTATCTCAAAATCAAAGATGTTAGCTGGTCATAAATACCCGTATCCCAGAAACACCATCTTAAGGATGTTGTTTGTATAAAAATCCAAAGGAACAATATTTTCCAACAAGTCTTTATACTATTCGATAGAGAAAAGAATGAGCTTTCATTTGATACATAAATCAAACTGAAAGCGCAGAACATAAGTGGAAAGACTATTCATATGGCTGGTATACATTAGCTGAAAGTTTCATCCAAATCTAACTTGACTTTTTAATTGGGCCGAAATGCTCCTAACACGTCTCTCGCCTTTTAAATATAAAATGAATCAGAAAACATAGTGCTGCTCAAGTTATATGAAAGAGGGTCCCTAGAAACCTCATAGTTGGTCCAAACTACACTGTGTTTCATCCTTATAATAGTGGATAAAACCTTCTTTAATTCATTTTATACTTAAATTTTACGTACCTTAAAATTTAAATATCTCTCTCCAGGAAAATCAACAGAAGCTAGTATTTAAACTTTATTAGATTGGCAATCAGAGCTTTAATTTGACTCGAACATATTCTAACTTTTTAACGGATAGCACAAACACATCGATTATGAGATCTAAGGGTAATTGTGCTATTTAAAAAGACGTCAATAAAGAAAGATAAACATTTATTCATTCAAATTGTCAAAATCTAACTACGGTATTATTTTACGTAAATCTGTTTCAGACTTTAGATGACGATAATGATGAATAATATTTCATGTTAGAAATTGCTTTAACTATGCCGTATGAATGAATCATTCTGACATCACATTTTCACCAATTATTAAAAAAACACTATGTATAAAAGAATGTATTTAAATGTACATTTGTTTCGTTTTTTTTTCCTTTACTAAAGTGAAGGACACAACCATGTTTTTTTTTCATTCTTTTCGTCTTTCTCTCTCTTATTTTTTCACGTTTTATGTCATTAACCTTCTCTAGACTTCACTTTATATACATCTGACATGGCTACTAATATAATCAATAGAAATATTGCTTCACATACACGGTCAAAAATAAAGAAAAGTTTGATTATTCAAGAAAGCAATCAAAAGTTTTTGATCGATCATGTAACACAATTATGGAATAAACTTAATGATGCATTAGAATATGCACCAGATTTTCAAAATAAAAACCAAGCTGGTGTTGATGAAGAAGCTATTCAACAGGTTGAATCAAAATTAAATATTACATTACCTGCAGAAATCCGAGCTGTCATTAAAGTACATGATGGACAGGATCATATTCGTTTTGGAGTGTATCATCGTTTAGCAACAACTGATTTATTACCAATTGCACAATGGAGACCATATGAAAAGGAAGGTGATGGATATCCTGACTTTCTATTTGAATGTCTTAGTTATACGGATTCTAATCAAATGGATAAAAATTTATACGATGATGTTCAAGATCATTTGGCTGTTTATATGTATGGTAACAAAGAGGCTGACGAATTATCAAAAAGAAAAAAGAGAAAAGTGGAGTATAAAATGGACAGAGATAAGACGTTTCATGCCCTTCCATGTGAATTACTTGTTATTGGTGAAGGTATGGATGATTATGCTGAACAATATTTATTGAGTATTCGATCAGGCCGAATTTATTTGGCTGTTCAAAATATACCTAAATGGGAATTAATTGGAACATTTGCTGATTGGATTCATATGGGTATAGATATTGCTAAAACAAATAAGGATAATATTCAAAAAGATCATGATGATTATCATTATTAAAAACAAAATATTTCGAAAAAAAAAAGAAAATTTGTTTTATCTAAACCCAGCAACAATATGTAATCATTATGTAACAAGTGACACTCATTTGCGCGACTTGCTTGACCCTTATCTGAATTATATGTAATCGACAGAAGTTACCTCTAGTTCAATTCTATTTCATGAACTAACACTGAGTAAAGAAGTCCATACAAAAAAGCTATATAATAATATGATACTGTGACAAGCGACTTTTCAATTAAAAGACCGAGATTTTCAGATTTTTTTTGATATTTTTTAAAGTGGAATAATAAAGACAGCTTAGAGTCAACCGTCGGTATTCCTACAGCCTACCATTCTCGAATGCTCGTTTTTGCATATGGTGTGGGTGAATTTAATCCAATCTTTTCTTCTCTTGTTTATAAGGTTCGTTTGGGATATCGAAGAAATATGGGAAATATATACCTTATAACTCATATACTGACGAATAATTCATTACATCGTTAAAACAAAAAAAAGGCGAATAATTATAAGAAGATGAGTCGATATTTCAAATAGTATTGTGATCTTGGAAAGTACAAATATGTGACACAAAATTCTATGGTTACTGTTATGGCATGATATCTCTAGGCATAAAGAATGTCTCATTCATTTCTTATACTATCATGTTAATGATAGTTTTGCAATTCTTTTCCGTTATTCTCTCTTGATGCTCTTCTAATGTTTGAGAGAATAGAAAAAAATACGAAAAGAATAAGAAGAAGAAGCATAACAGTCACAATTCTGGCAAATTCTTTTCTCAAAAGCCGTACCGCTGATCCAAAAATTGTCTCATAAAATGTTTGTTTGATATTTAAAATATTCTTAAATTCTTGTTGTTCAAATTATTTGAACCAATAAATTAAATATTTCTTTTTTGATAAATATGACATATGAGAGCTAACATTTTAATAGTCAGCAGAGAATTATTTATTCTTTTAGTTTTGGCACATTTCAAGTTCATACTTGCTTAAAAATTCATATACTGTCTGACTTCGAGACACATGACGTGAGATACACATATCTCACTTTCTGAAATTTCTTCGTGAGGCATTCTTAGGGCGCGCCAAATTTACTATTTTACTTAAACAATCATATTAAGAAACAAAATCTTCTATTTTTCTAAACACTTAAATTGTGATAGAATGTCAGTAACTTAGAGTTAGTTCCTTCAATATGAATTCGTCGTCAGTTTTCTCATAGCTCAATTGATTACTCAAACTAATACCACTGCATTAAAGCATTGAGTAACGTGTTTCATATATGGGCTATTTATTTGAACTTCAGATTCTAACTTTTTTTTGGTCATAATGTAACTTAAAAGTTGAACAATTAGTCATAGAATACTGTGGTATGCTCTTTGTGCAACACTTCACTTTCAAATGTCAGCGCACCATTTAAATACAAGTTTCAATCTATTCGAAAAAATCCTAAATTTCAGTTACCAAATATGTATTTTATAAGCTTCGTAGATTCTACTAACAATGGAATGGTTTGTATTGATAAGCGAGTTGGACGACCATCTAAGGTGCAAATGGTCATCATCACTGAGAAACTAACAAATCTAAAATATGAGCTGCTGATGGCTACTCTGAACAGAGATATTCAATTTTTGAGTTCTGCATTAATTGAGTATAAAACGTGTTGCAATATGAAATATTCACATCAGCTTTTAATATAATCATCAGATTTGTTAGGAATTGAGTTTCGACAATCGAGATGAGTCTTATTAACACCATTTAGGCTATTTTATATACGATCTCTTATGAATTTTAATAGCGTAGAGGAGAAGATATATCGAGTACTACATATGAAAATTCCTCATTCATCAATAGTTTCAACTTTATTTTACAATAAGTTGATAAGTTATACAAAATAACATTTCAAAAGATCTATTATAAATGGAGATGAAGATCTTCAATCAAATGATAAAAACAAAGAGGTTTTCTGCACCAGGCATAAGTTAGAAGAGTCCGTTCTTCACAACGAGTAGCCGAACAATAAAGATCATAAAATTTAAAATAAATTTCCTTCGGTTTTTTTTATTTCACCAACTATTTCGTTGAGTATTTTAGCTTGCACGAATCCAGACTTGGTGAGGTTTTTTAAATTGTGGAGCAGATCATTGATTGTGAATGATAGAATGCATATTAATAAAATATTGACGATCGTTCAAGTTCATTTCTGTTCGATTGATATGGACATAATGTTCGATTTTCTCATGAGTAAATCGCCATGAACGAACTAGTGATAGATCTTGCGGTTGAATATGACCAGTAGATCCTTGAGGAAAAATTAATAATTGCCTGTCTTGATGTGGAAATACTGCTCTAAATTTTTTTAGATCAGTTTGAGTTGTCCAACAACCAAGGAAAAGAAGGAATTTTCTACCAACCAAAGGACGTAGAACTTCATCTAAAAATATCCGATGTTTTTCATCACTACTTTTTCCAGATTTTGAAGCTCGTACGACAATATTTCGTGATACGATTAGATCCTTCTGTACTCTCGTACCGAATTCATAAAATTCCACTTGTGTCAAATGAAGAACATGTTTCGCAATGTTCATCAAATTCATTTTATTAATCGATGAGGTCAATCTTTTTGAAATTATGGTCGTGATGGAAAATGAGAAAGAACGTTATATCGAATGCGCATTTGATTGAAAATTACGATTATCAATCATAAAGGAATATATTTTAAAGACTGTTCATTTATAATTCTTTACTTTTCTACATTGGTGAGCGCCCTTCACTCTATGTTATCAAAGATTTGTTACAATATCTTCAGGTCCTATCAATAACAACCATATGAACAGTTCTTCTTTTCGTCTTTACGATATCGGAATATGTGAACAGTTCTAGAAGTTATTAAGCGATGCATTAATGCACTTAATTCTCACATATCTTATATATAAACACTATTCAAACGTAATAGTTGGTTTTTTTGAATTCAATACTGTTAAAATTCATAAGAGATCGTATATAAAGTAGCCTAAATGGTGTTAATAAGACTCATCTCGATTGTCGAAACTCAATTCCTAACAAATCTGATGATTATATTAAAAGCTGATGTGAATATTTCATATTGTAACACGTTTTATACTCAATTAATGCAGAACTCAAAAATTGAATATCTCTGTCCAGAGTAGCCATTAGCAGCTCATATTTTAGATTTGTTAGTTTATCAGTGATGGTGACCATTTGCACCTTAGATGGTCGTCCAACTCGCTTATCAATACAAACCGTTCCATTTTTAGATATATTTGCAAAAAGATTAAAAGTAAACATGCATACAAAAATACCGAGTTGTACGTAATGAATAGTCATGCTTTGCATTACATTTTACCATAACTTTCTTCACTTTATGATAAAAACAAGTAATGCTCGTCGCTTCGACTCGTTTAGTCCTTGACTGAATAGGTGAATTTATTTACATATCATTTTCTAATACTCCTCTTAGATAATTCATGATAACATTATATATAGCTGAGTATACGTGTTACAAACTATGATCCCAACTTGTAATATTATAGTTAATTTAGAGTTTTAATTATACTCAGAATTAAAATCACCATTTTCCTTGACTGTTTCTGAAGCTAAGCATTTTCAAAGAACAGCGTCGTAGAATTATCTGTTGTGCAGCACAATAGTTAGAAAGATGTATTAATTCATTTCATAGCTAGTAATACGAGTATAGATTAATATTTTGAAGGAAAACAAATAATGTGTATACTCATCTGCGTCATATTATTACGAGTTTTTGTGACATAAATAGTAGTCGATCATGCGGTGACAATAGTGTAGAATATATTAATTTCAACTGTTCGTTAAGACTTTCCATGCGACGATATGCAAGCAAACGTGATTTATTTCATATGATCATCCCTTCAGTTGAGGGAATAATAGAACTTTAGGACCTATGAGTACCTCTACCAAGTAGCACTTGAAAACATATGATTATCTTATAGGTAAAGCTCTTGAGATTTTCTGTGCCGATTTTTTTGGCCTCTGACTGTTTCTAAAAAATGAACGCTTTTTTTTTGACTTTTAACCTAACGACAAGCAAGCAAACGCATGTTTTTTTCGTACAGTAAATCTCTCTAATAATGACGGAACAATTTTCAGATTTATTGTTAGACAATTAATCGTATATCTCATTTAATGAACGAATTATCGAACTTAAATGGTCACACATATTACGTTTGTATTAGTATTGAGAAAGATAATGGAAGTCGACAATTCTATCATTTTACCATAGAAGAATTGATAATTCTTTACACCCATTGTTCAGCAAACGAACGTACTTTTTACGAAGTTATTCTACCAACAAATGTAGTCAAAGCTTATTTTGACTTTGAATATAACATAGATGATAATCCTGATATACAAAATCATAATATTGGAACCATTTGTTGTTTAAAACTATTCCATCATGTTTTAAATTTTTTTGAAGAAATCTCATTTGATGATGAAAATTATATTAACAACGTTTTAAAACAGTTTCTTGTTTTAGAAGCGTAAGTTTAATCATTTTTACAGAATCATTTTAATACTATTTTCAATAGTGAGAAAACTTGTCAAATATATCACCGAAATTCATAAAAAAAGAATAAAAATGAAGACATGTCTTCTTTTAATTTTAGATCAACCATAAAAAAAACATCATACCATTTAATACATGTAATTCCTACGGTTCTATTTGAGAATAACATCACTTTAGGTGTTTTTATCAAAAATTTCATACATTTTGTTTTATCATCAGTTATTCAGCATCAATGTTCATTTTTCAATTTTGATTTCATTTCAAGAAAATATACGATATCTGAATTAATTACACTTCTGTCTCCATATGTCACTATATTATGTACACAATGTACAAAATGTTGTTTACGCAATTCTTGTATAAATGTCGCTGAAATTGCACATCTAATAATATTGGATAAATATAATCAATGGACTTTAGCAATTGATTTAAGTGTTTATTCTCATAACCAACAATTTCGATTATTCGATTGTACTAAGCGAGGTAAAAATAATTTCCTTCGTCAATCAACACATCTTCCCTTTAATAATAAATCGGATATTTCATCTTTGAAATATTAAAAAAATCCATTATCACCCACAATATTGAATTTCATAACTTACCAATGCTTTCTCTTCTTGATAACAAATTTCAATTTAAACTATGTATGCAAACAAATTCATATCCAATATCTGAATCTACCATAAAAATATTAAATAAAATCAATAAACATCTAAATGTTCATTTTCTTCATAAAACTCAATCAAACATCATGTCAATACATAGAAGAGAAAACTCCATCAACCGTATAAATCTTTCGTATCAAGAAATTCAAAAATTCCAATCATTTGTTGAGAAAATAATTACATCTGATGCCGATCACGTCGGATACATCCACTCATGTATTCAAGGTACTAAAAGTAATGATGTATTGTTCTTCAATATATCTAGAAACTATCGATTTTGCCCGAGAAAAGGTGATCATCATCAACATAACTCAGTTGCAGTTTTAATTGATACAAAAAAACTAATATATGCAATCCGTTGTAAAGATATTCAATGTAACAATTCAGTATTAACTTGGAATATTTTAAAATAAATATTTTTAATCTTCATAAAGAAGTAAATTTTTTTAATTCACATATCCATTAGTAATTCTATTTTGTTAACATCAAACAATACCTATTAAACGTATCTACTATAAAGAGGTGTTTATTTTTGCAAACTTTCTAATCTTTCCTTATAAAATAATTATTACAATTACAAAAAATGTATCAGATTAATTTTCTCGAGCTTGCGGAGTAATGGAACCAAAACTGAATATACACATATTTTAATTACGATGGAAAGAAACTATCTGGAATCCGATCAGGTATCATAAATTCATGTCTCTCCGTAAGGAAAGAAAAAATAAATCTGTTCAATTGACTTTTTACTCATTTATGCTCTCTCCCTTCTACTTTAATTTTGTGTTAGTTGAGACATGATAACTGATATGTTCGATCCATACTTTTAAAGTAGTTGCAAGATTTCCAGACTGCTATGTTTTATTTAAATAGCGATACAAGTGACTAAATAGCTATGCAAATTGTTAAATATCTACAGCTAATTAAAGTAGCTTTAAAATGTTCAAGTTGCTGTACTCGATTTAAATAGCCATGTAGATAATTAAATAGCTATGCAAATGTTTAAATAGCTATGGCAATATGAAATTAGCTATAAGACATTCAGATTGCTATGATTGTTTTAAATAGCCATGTAAATGTTTAAATAGCTATAGCAACTTCGAATTAGCGATAAGATGTATAAATAGCTATAATTACTTTAAGTAGCCACTTAAATGCTAAAATAGCTATGGCAATTTCAAATTAGCTATAAGGCATTCACATTGCTATAATTGCTTTAAATACCCATCTAAAACTTTAAATAGCTACGGCAATTTCGAATTAGCCATAAGATGTATAAATAGCTACAATTACTTTAAATAGCTATCTAAATAATTGAATAGCTGTGTAAATCGTGAAATAGGTACAGCAAACTAAAATAGCTGCAGATCGGTAGATAGCTAGTATACAATTAAATAGCTAACGCCAGTTTCAATAGCTACAAAAACTTAAAATAGCTGTAACCGGATGAAATAGCTATAGCAATAACAAACAATTAGACTAATAAGCGACTTAACAAAATTATTTTATAACTCATTTAGCGCTAATTATGTATTAAACACAAATTGTATCTCTTTTAAGAATGAGCCATTTTGTTGATCTTATAGAAATTTAGATAGGAACCGATCGGATTCGACTATTGAAATCATTTTTCTGGAACTTTAATGAGTTAATCTTGCGAGGGAACCTTCCGAGGTGCTAAAAAGCTTTTGAGCCCAAATTTTGTTTATAGGTAGAGAATATATAGACTAGAAAAAGCCTAAGAGGATATGGGCCCAAGTTGAGATTTGGCTGAGATATCGATCTTTTACTATAATTTTCCTGTAAGACCCTATTTTCTCAATAAAATCAAAGTTTGGAGTTTTGTCATGAAACTTTGCCTACATCAAGGTCTCAACTAGAGTAGCTCATCCACAAAGTTTCAGAATTCCTGAACTAATATTTCTCGAGATATGAGTCTGTAATCATAAACACTATTTTAAGAATATTGTTGCATGCATGAATATTTTGAAAAGGTTATATCTCGAAAGTGCTTAGTTCCAGAATTCCAAAACTTTGTGGATGGGCTACTCTAGTTGAGACCTTGATATGGGCAAAGTTTTCATGTCAAAACTTCAAACTTTGATTTTATTGAGAAAATGGAGCCTCATAAGCAAATTATAGTAAAAAGTCGATATCGCAGCCAAATCTGAACTTGGGCCCATATCCTCTTAGACTTTATCTAGTCTATATATTCCTTACCTATGGGCAAAATTTGGGTTCAAAAGCATTTTAGCATTTTGTAAGGTTCCCTCGTTAGATGGCTGAGTGCTGTCGATGCTGATGTTGCAGCCAAATAAATCATGGTCCAGATTATCATGCACGGGAGGCAAGTTACAATACTGGACTATTGCAGATTTGCATGCCTATTTATAGAGATTTATAAGAGAATAGTTCAAATGATAATTTTAATAAAGCGGAAAAAAATAGATGAAATTTGTTTGAGTTAATATGTTTGATCATATTTTATTCGTAAAATAGAACTCAACGTATCAAGTTGGTATACGGTAAGGAGTTATGCAGTTTATGAGAAGAAAAAAAGTAGTCAATAAAATGTTCAATTGAGAGGAAAAACATTTTACGATCTTCACAATTGTGTAAAACTTACACAAAGATTATCCATTGCATAGTGCTGACCATTATACCAGTCACATCTGGATTTAATGTTCCATCTGATGTTGAAAATACAGCTGTATCTAACTTTGAATATGCATTAAATGTTAAATAAGACACTGTGAATACTTGAAGCGTAAACGTATTGTTTGCAATAACTACATTTGAACGATATCCAACTACTGTTAATTTTAAATTGTCGTACCATGCTGCAGCAACTGCAGCAGAATGTAAAGTAAAACGACTACCGTTAATACTTGTCATAGTCATTGGATTAGCATACCAATTAAATGATGTACAGTTTCCACTGACAGTACCTGTGGCATATCCACTTCTTTCAAAGGTATTGATAAAAGCGTATGAATTATCCCAATTAATATTATTATAACCATTCGGTACTGCTGTCAAACTTGTTAGATCATCAAAAGTAATAAGTGTACTACCATTTCCACAGGCTAGATTTTAAACAATCAAATTAACAAATTATTTTACATATTATTGAAACACATCTAAAAATAACTCATCCAATAATATACCTAAGAAATGTTTACTTATGAACAGAAGTATATAGACTGATTGATTTTAACAAATGTATTTATTCGTAAAGAATATATTATTAGTGATCGTTACTCAAAAAGAGATTCATTCATCTTTATAAGTCGATTCAAATTCTTCTGAAACATATTATACGCTGTATGACTCGCACCCATCGTTCCGAGATTAATCAGCTTTAATGTAACGGATTTAAGTTAAGAACACTGCCTTTTTTGTTGAGGCCCATATAAGACTTCGGTACTAGGACAATTCGTTGCAATGATATGACTGAACTATATCATTACGACAAATTTTCCGGTCGCCAAGACTTTCTGGATACTTTTCTGATCTTTCACTAATTTGATGCATTAATATTGACTCTCTGATTAATTAATAAAGATCGATACGTCTATATTATGTATCAGCTCGAGTACTTCAAACCATTACAATTCTGGGGCACAAAAAGCCGTCACTGGTTGAGTTGAAATCGGCATATATGGTGAGCGGACAATCTTTTGCAATAATATAGTTCAATTATAATTTCTCGTTATTTTCTCATAAATAAATTGACCTATTACGTTAAGTTTGAAACTCATAATTCAATGAATAGAAAAATTGTAGAGAAATATTTCTAATGATTAAATTTTGATTTTTGATATCGAATAATACAATAATCATCTTGTACCGATAAAAAATCAGGTTATTTGAATTATGTGAGCGGTTAAAGTTTTCTTATAGAAGGATAAATGACACTACATCTTTGTTCCAATTTTCACAATAGCTTAAAACTTACGACACATGGAAAAATATTTTTTAAGAAGATTAGTGAAACTTACTGCTCACTGACAAAGGTTGGCTTTGACATGATCAAAAAACCTTTTAATAAAATCCTTTTATTAAATCTACTTATTTAGCTTACAAATTCTGTTAGTTGAAAGACTCTCAATTTTTATTTTATGTATTCAAAATTACATTAGGTCGAATCAATCGATGATCTGTATACTGTTAGAATTACTTTTTGATAATATCTCACGTCTGAGATTTTTTCATCTCATTAATATTAATCATGAAGTAGAAAATAGATTGGATTTTTTTTATCAAGCAAGATTTTTTTATAAAGATACAAACCGAAATAAAAAAAATCGAAGCCTAGTCGTTAGAAATTTTTCTCTACAATTTTTATATTCATTAAATTATGTGTCTCAAACTTAACGTAATAAATTAATTCATTTATGAGAAAATAATGATAAATTTTAGTTGGATTATATCATGGCAGCAAATTGTCCTAGCACTGGTATATATCTCCTTTCTGTTAATGACGGCTATCGCAAAGTTTTCAAAGAAAGGTTGATTAAAGCAAAGCACTCGATGAAGAAAATTTGAAGGTAAACAGTTGAAGATAGTCGAAGCTATATCTTACATTATGAATAAGAAGCAGCTGTGACCCGTTTTGACCTTGCTTGAAGGACTCATCAAATGACTGCTTTTTCTTAATGTAATCGTAAATTTCAACATTGTATCTCCTCTATTCTATAGGAGTTTATTGCAGTTTCAGCGTCATTTATGGCGAAGAAGTTGAATAATGCCATCTAATGGAACCTTTAAAGTCACCCACTCAAAAATCGATTTCAGGGCCAAGTACATTCAAATCGTGTGAAATTGTCAAGGCATGTTGAGACTGAAGTGGAGAGACTATGGCGAAATTTTCAGGCCCCTAGCACGACATTTGATAGGATAATAGACCAAACAAGGATTAAAAATAGCTCATTTTATGAGAAAGATTGCTCGGTCCAAGCTCTGTCATTATATTTAATTTTTTTTGTTCTCCAAGAGCATCTCAAAATGCAGAGCACCACAGAACCCTTTTTTAAATTCTTACTTTTCTAGTGGCGCAAGGAAATCACAAGTTTAGTGACTCAAAATACGCATAAAAAATGGGTGTCTTATTATATAAATGTCTGCATATATATAATAAAAAATAAAGTTTAGTTAAGAAAAGAACTCTATGGTGCCCTGCATTTTGACATACTCTTTGAAACAAAAAAAATTCAAATATATTGAAAGACCCTAGACCAAAAATTCTTGAACAAAAGATCAAAAAGTGATAAACCAAGAAAAAATGAAAAACATTTTTCGTTTTTTTTTAAAATAAGCATATTTTTCAACATGTTAACGGAAATCGTCACAAACCTTCTTCGAAAAAGGGGTGTCGGTTTAAAAATCATATTGTTTCTGAAAGACCTGAATATGGGTTATTTTCCCATGTAGTCGATGTCAAACAATATCTATGGATTGTAGAACCATAAGAACAATAGTGATTTAGAAACTGGTGCAGTGTCAATATACTAGATTCAAGTATTCTTCGCCTTTTAGAATGATGAACTTTTCATCGCAAGAGAAAACTAAGCCTGACTGATAGTCTACCGAACTCTGCATCATTCGATCTTATTTGATGCTCAGACCTGTTGGTGATTCGATAGTAGGATGGACATGTTGGTTTTCCCCCATATATCTATGTGTTAGCGGGAGGGTCGATCTAACTAATCGACACTAGAACGTCTGCTTTATTTTCCAAAAAGCTCCAACATATATACTGAACAAGTCAGGCAAATCCCAACCCCTG
>JAJEKB010019962.1:101042-118256 GCA_022393335.1 Macrotrachela quadricornifera
GAGAGAAAAAAAGAAAAAAAAGATCTATGTCAATCACACTATAACACTATGTGTGTGATACATTGGATTTTCCCTATGTCACGAATTCTTTTCCATAGATACACACACATATATATAGATATATGTGCGTGTATTTTCGTTCGCTCGTTCTCTTTCTTCTTGATTTTCTTTCATTTCCTCTTGTTGCTCTTGAATCTTTGTTGTTTCTTCTTCTTCTGTACTCACGCTTCGTTGATAAGCACCTTATTGACCACCCATATCTACAGAGCCAAGAGTTACATATATTAGTTAAAATCATGCAGTTATGACACTGGTTGAAAATTACCTCCTGATCTCCTACTGTTCAATTCAAACATTCGATAAAGGACTAGACATTTTTTAGGAAACAACTGTTCGTCTCATGCTGGGTTAGTAATTCTAAGTTTAGTAGCAAAATGGAGCATTATTTTAGGATCTTGTTGCTTACTGCCCGGCAAAGGAATTGTGGAATTAGTCCATGTTGTGTTTATTCTTGATGCGGTTGTTGTTGTGGTTACTCCTGAGGTTGTCGATGACGTGGTAATTCTTGATGTGGTTGATGTTATGGGTGCTCCTGAAGTTGTCGATGACGTGGTAGTTGTTGATGCCATCAATGTTGCAACTGTTGTCCATGGTGTTGCTGTCGTGGCTGATAAATCTTTATATTAAAAAAGTTTCACATTTACTTTATTTCCTTGATCGTAGTCAGGGTTATAATCTAGAGGTGTCAAGGTTCCTTCCCGAGAACTCAGAACCCACTTCACGATCCATTTTATGCATTTCTAAACTCAATGAAATATTCATATAGTCTTCTACTGCCTTTTAGCACAAATTTGATATAGCCTCCGGATTTTTAGAGATTCAGAATTCGAACGGATTCCGGGTCCCAAAGCATCCACCTCGCAGTTCACTTCTATGCAGTTTTAAACCCAATGAAATATATTCATATATCCTTCTACTGCTTTTTCGCACAAGGTTGGTATTAATTCCGAGTGTCCGAGTTCCCTGCTCCTAGGAATTCGGACTCCTATATGTGTTCCTATTCTTGGAACATCGATCTATATATTAAGATCTTCTTTTTAAAAAGATTGCATATACTTTATTACAACGAAAGAAGATACTTATGTAGTCTTGAGTATCTAGAAATGGGATTGTGTATAAGATTCTGGGGTCCTGGAAACGGGAACCCGAAACCCATACCAACTTTACACGAAAAGTCAGTGGAAGGATCTGTGAATACTTCATTGGGTTTAAAAATGCATAAAAGTAGATTGTGAGGCGCGTTCTGAGTTTCTGAGAACGGAACCGAAAACTGACAACCCCTAATCACCTCGATCCACACTACTTGTGAGTAATGAAAACAAATATCAAAATCGCGCCTTTCCAACTAAACAATAAACTTTCTCTTAAACACTTTTATCACTAATCTTTCATAAGTAGAGAGATTTACTGGTAGTACTATTATCCATTCTTGAACCCAATGGTGGGCATCGTTGAGAAGAGGCACGATGAATTGGATAGCAAACAGGGATATTGCATCGAGTGTTATTTACACATATTGTGTTAGGTGTTGAACATGTCTTATTGTCATTTTCACATGAAATCAATTCATTACATGATGCAACAGTATCAGCACACATTCCTCCTCCACTCATTGTCATAAACAAACATTCACAGTCTGCATTTATTGAACATGGTACTGATTTCACTTGACAATATGGTGATGGACAACATCCACAAGTAGGAGATACAGAACCTACGTTGTCTTGACCTAGAATTAATTGTGAATAACACAAAGTTTGAACAAAATCAAAAGAAGACTTCCATTTAGTATTCTCTTACCTCTAACAATACAGACAACAAATCTAGAAAAGAATGTGTAAGAAAATATTGATTTATTAGAGCAAAGTTACTGACATTGGTAATAGAACCGTCTTCAGGATTTGTTGCATCTTATTGATTTGAGAAAAATGCCAGTTCACCGAAAGACTTGTGCCTTTTATAAATGACAGTTTTCAACGATTTTTCGCATGAAATGAGCCAAGATATATAGTGAAGCAGGCTTCTATCATGTTTGTTTGCGCACATTTATAGCCATTAGCAATATTATTTGAAAGACATACGACCATGTATGACGACAGTCTCATGCAGTAATGTTGTTGGTCTTCATCTCAATGATAGACTAGAGGCATTTAAAATGAAAATAATCGATGCTGAGTAATACTCTTAGACGTTTTCAAAAAGTTTTTTCGAGCAGACAATGATAGATTGATATTGTTTTGATAAACAGAAGTTGTTGACATTCGAATGATTTAACAGTCTCAATAGATGATGTTTTCGTTTCGATGAGAAGATTGAAAAAGAGGAAGTAATTCAAAAAGTTTAATACAGTGTTATTGAGTCAGATACAAGTTTTCTGTTGGCATGAGGGTTTTGTTTATTTGCAAGATGTGTATTTGAGTAGTTGAGTTCATATGAGCTGAAACAAATCATAAGTAAAAGGAGAACTGAGCACCTCATTGAATGTGGGTACTTGTTTTTTTCTGACTTTAAAACAGCAAATTACAGTCAATGCTCAGATGAAGCGACAACATTTGGAGATAGTACTATAACATAAACGGAAATATCTTGCATATGATTTTAATATGTGATGAAATTTAATCAAGATAATTTCGCTCTACACTGTAAAAAAAAAAGGAACTTTACCGAACCAAAAAAGATATCGGCTGGTCGGTACACCGACCGATCCTTTATTGGTTTCATAAAAAGAAAGTTTCGTACGAAACTTTTGTTTGAGAAATGACAAAAAAGGTTTCGTACACAAAGTTCAGTACGAAACTTCTATCGGAAAAGGTCAAAAGGTTTCGTATCAAAGGTTCAGTACCAAACTTTTTCAAAAAATCGAAACAGAGTTTCGTAGAAATGGTTTCATGCTGAGCATTTATTTCAAATTGAAAAGAGGTTTCGTACCAAACATTGCACATCAACTGAAGAAGAGGTCTCGTACGTGCTTATTCGCACTGAACCTTTTGTCACCTACCCAATAACTGACGATGGCAGCAGCTTCAGAAGTATTGAAGCAGTTTAGTTTCCATCTTGCATTCATAAGTCGATCTTATTTAGGTAGGAAAAGCTACATAGAATTCGCACACAAATTCTATATAGCTTTTCATATCTAAATAAGATCAACTTATGAATGCAAGGCGGAAACTTAACTGGTTCAATACCTATGAAGCTGTTTTCATCATTAGTTAAAAATAACACTTAATTGCCAAATAGTGTCTCGAATTAATCTACAATAAAGAGCAAATCAATTGATTTTATATAATAAAATAAACTTACCCATACAGCTTATATGTGAGTCGATCTAAACAGAGAAAATAAATATGTTTATTTTCAATAGTGAAACTTACCCATAATTTGATACAAAGATGCTTTTGAAATGAAACACGAGTTAATTTGAACTAAATGATAAATGCATCTACGAGTTCCATATTGAAGTCACTCTGTAACAGAAAAGAAGTTCATTTATTTTAATACAACAAACTTACTATTTAATTTGTAGAATTTCGGAAAATATTAGGTTCAGCAATGTTGTTACCGAACCTAAAACTATATACAATTAATTAATTAATTAATTAGGATACTAGTTGATCAAAAAAGTTCTTACTTAATTATGTGCATTCCGATATGCAAGATGTTTTCCACACTATGACAAGACATTCGCACAAATACTTAGTCTTAGAACATCTTCTATATAATGATAATTTTCCATGAATTCATTCGTATATATATATAAAACCTGCACCGGCAAAACAAAACGGTGAATGGGTAGCGGACAAAAAGGTTCCGTACGGTTTAAACGTATCCTTAAGGATATTAAAAATATCTTTACATAACAATATCTTTTTATAAATTCACTCGTATATATATACAGTCGACATTGGCAAAACAAAACGGTGAATGAGTAGTGGGCGAAAAGGTTCCGTAAGTTTTCAATAGATTCTTCAGCGTACTTCAAACGTCTTTTGCATGGCAATAATTTTCTGTGAACTCATTCGTATATATATAGGCTGTGCTATCAGAATAAAACGGTGAATGAGTAGTGAACAAAAAGGTTTCGTAAGTTTTTAACGCATATATCGGGTACTATGAGTAACTTTATGAGAGCTATCTAAACGTGTCATTAGTAACTTTTTAAGGGCTATCTTGGGCTACTTTAGGTAACTTTTTGAGCGCTATCACAGCGCACCATTGGTAACCTTCTGAAGGCTATCTCGGACTACTGTTAGTGACTCTTCGGCGACTATCTTGAAATACTATTAGTAACATTTTTGACGGCTACCCCAGTAGTAATACGTGCAACTTTTTGAGACCTATTAGATAGTACGTCTCGTAACTACTTAAGACTGTTTCGTTGCGGAATCAATAATTTTTAAAATGTATGTTTAGATATTATCTCTGCCTTCGTATAAGTTATCTAGACATAGTTTATACTAGGCTAATTGAGATAGCAGGCTCTTAAAAAAATTCGTGCTCTATCGAAGTTTAAAGATTTGGTACTGTTTTATGAGACGATTTTAGGTGTTGTGGCATGAAAATTGTTTGGAAATTTTCATACAGGACCTTTCTAAATGCTAAAAATTGAAGACGGTTTTGAAGTTTTACTATGAAACTGTTTGGAAGTTCCATGCACTGTGTATTGAAATTTTGGTAATTGTGTATCTTTTGCTCAAAATTGTTGATAGTCTCATAAGACAACTAGAAGCACCGTATATCTTACACGAATCAATCGAAAGCTTCGTAAAATATTATAAGGTTTAACATAAATTAAGTGAAATTGTTCATAGTTTCGTAGATGATATAATGGTTCGGTACATCTTTACGAAGTCATGAACAACTCCGCAAGTGTTGCAAAGGTTCCACCCATATTTTACGAAACCTTTGATAATTTCAAAGGCTATATAATAGTTTTGTATATTTTATACGAAGCCATTAACAGCTGCATCAATTTTCTGATGGTTCGGTACACATGTTACGAAACCGTCAACAGTTTCGTAGGACATCTAAAGGTTGCGTATAAGTTCTACGAAATCGTTCATACTTTTTTAAATGTTCTAATAGTTCCGCACATAATGTACAGAACTAGCCATGGTTTCATAAATAATAAACCAAACCATTACATCATTGATGAAACTATAAACAGTTTCGTGCAATATATGCTAAACCTTTTGATGCTTTACGAAACTTTCGATAGATTCGTACAAGGTATACGGAACGTTTGATTGTTTCACGAAACTATTAGTGGCTCCGTAAAATATGAAAAAGTTCAGTGTACATTGTACGAAACTGTTCATAGTTTTCTAATTGATGTATTGGTTCGGTATATCTTTTACGAAACCATGACTAGTTTCGTACAATGTGTCCAGAACTATTAGAGCATTTACGAAACTATGACTGGTTTCGTAGAATATATACGAAACGTTTAAACACTATGCGAAACCGTCAATAGCTTTGTACAAAGGACACGAAACTATCAAAAGTTCAGTACGTGGTGTATGGAACTTCTAGAGGGTTTCGTAAACAAACTTTGGAACCTTCCGCAATTTTCGGAACTTAAAAAGGTTCTATATAATAATTACGAAACGATTTACATGCCGCGAAACTTAAAATCGTTTCGTAAAACTGTACTAAACCCTTAAAGTTCGGTAGAGCTCCTATTTTTTTACAGTGTATACAGCATTTGAAAATAACGAGCTCCAATTATCCAAGAATTCCAATAAATATTTGTTCTCTTCAACTCACTCAACTACCATGGACAAAATTAACCGTACATTTTATATTTTCATCTAAAATATAGAGTTTATGATCAAATGAAGTTTTCTTGAATATATCCCCCAGCCAAAATGAGTGTACACCTTCACAAAAATTTTTACATTTATTTTGTGGAACTCTCATATTCAACGAAGGAAAATACAAAATGTAAGTTTTAACACGAAATTTTGGCGGCTTCCACTTCTATTGTAGTAGGTGCGACAAAATAAATGATTCCTGTGATCTATAATCTTTCTCTTTCACCTAAAGTTTCACTGCAAGCATATCTATAAATCTAGAGTAATAAAATTTAAAAAAATTGTCGCAACTAGGGGTGTCAGTTTCGGATTCCATTTTCAAGCTTCTGGAAGCCACCGGGGTTTCGAGTTCCTAGATACAGGGAATCCACACCAGTCCCGGGTTCCGGATTCTCGGAAACCTGAAACCCGTCTGGGTTCCCTGTTTCTAGGAACTCGGAACCCACTCGGGTTTCGGGTTCTTGGGAACGGAACACGAAACCGACACTTCTAGCCACAAGATAGCTCTTAGCTTATATGAATATGTGATTTCCACATTTTAGTCACAAAGACACTGCGCTAACAAGAATTTGTGAAACAATAAAAGTAATGCCTATGTTTTCAAAGTTCATAAATGAATGTGATGCATTGGATAAAATTGATTTGCTTGTTGCACAGGTTTAAGTGCAACAAGTTATGTCACAGATTTAAGTGCAACAATTTATGTCACAGATTTAAGTGCAACAAGTTATGTCACAGATTGATTTAACACAGGTGAGAATCATGAACCAGATTCGTTCAGTTCTGTAGTTTTAACAGGTATGACGTATTTCGCATTTTTGTGAAACACGATCTGAAAGAGAGTGTTGAAGTGTTTAAGAGTAGAAACTTGGACCCCCCCCCCCCCCCCCCCCCCCCACAGACCGTGACAGACAGACTCGATGACCTTTGTCACAGACCGTGACCGACAGGCAGGATTAGGGTCATAGACCGTGACAGACAGCCAAGATTAGCGTTACAGACCGTGACCTACATCTTAATGTATTAGTTAATTAATTAATTCGATTTTAACTAACTAATTAGTTTTAAGTGATTAATTGATTTTTAATTAATTAATTCGTGTCTAATTAATTAAATACCTACCACAGATTGCGACCGACACCTAAGCTGATTAGTTAATTCACGTCTAGTTGATTAATTATCCATTGGAGACAGGATGCTGGACTCATTACAGAGAGTGAGAAACACGGTCTGGAGCCATTAAATACTCTGACAAATAGCTTCAGGATACTATCAGGGGTCATGTATAACTCAAATCTAGTTAAAATATCAATGGAGTATCTCCTGATTGAAGTTCTACAGTCTAAAATCAGGAATAATGCGGAAGCATGCCTACACTGTAAAAAAAACGGTAGAATAATCAATCGTTGCATGGTAGAAACCTCATCAAAAACCCTTTCAAGGATATATGTTCTGGGCATATACCCTTGAAGGGATTATGAACCAAACGGTTTATGACGATAAAGGTATATGAAAACGCAAGGGGTATATAACACCGATTTAAGGGTTTATTACTCAACGTTTTCATCAAAAAGGTTTGCTAATCTCCTTTTAACTGAAGATTGTTCTACGGCAATGGCAAAAGAGGTTATTATTGTACGTTCATGAGTAGATTATTCCACGCTTTCCACAAGAGGACTGATTAATCTACTTTTATGGGTAGATTATTGCACGATTGCAATAAAATGATTTATTATTCTACATTCACGGTAGATTATTCTACGCTCTCAACCAAACGATTGATTATTCTACTTCTAAACGCAGACTGTTATACGATTGCAATAAAAGGGTATATTGATCTACGTTCACCTATTGATTGTCCCATGCTTTCAGTTGAAGGGTTTGCTAACCTATGTTTTCGGTAGATTACTCTACGTTTAAGGGTAGATTGTTCCTCATTCTTGATAGAAGGGTTTATTATTCTACCTATAGGGATAGATTACCATGGGTTTAAGGGTAGATTGCGCCACATTCTCAATAAAAGAGTTTATTACTCTACTTATGAGAGTAGATTCTTGTACGCTTTTAATAAAAGGATTTGTTATTAAACGCTTAGGGGTAGATTACCATATGTTTGAGGGTAAATTATTCCACACTCTTGGTAAAAGGGCTTATTATTCTAATTATGAAGATATAGACTATTCTTCGATCATAAAAAAAGGGTTTATTATTTTGGGCTTAATGGTAGATTATTATACATTAACCTCAGTATGGTTTGTTATTGTACGATTGAGGGTAGTTTGTTCTATGCTAATGTCAAAACGATGTGTCATTCTATGGTACTACAGAAAGTTTTTCATTCTTCGAGAAAAGATATAGTATTCTACTTCCAGACTAAAAGGTTTGAATGGGCAAACAGTAAATGGTTCATTGCGCTTTGATAAATTGGAATAGTTTAAGGCATCTCTCACTCCAAAAAAGTCAATTTTTGTCTGAATATTTGAAATTGAGATAAATGGATGAGAAAATGGCCCATCTTCGGATAATTCAGGAACAACATTGTTTTTTCTTCGGCATCTCCGTTTTGCTCAACATTTTTGATGATTTTTGTTAACCTCTTCTTGAAAAGTATGTTTATTTTGAAAAAAATGAAGACGATTTTTCGTTTTTACTCAATTTATGCTTTTTCGATCACGTATTCTAAATTTCTCTGGTTTGAAAGAACCCGTCAAGATGGAGCATGATGAGGGCCAGTTTTTAAAGTTATGCTTCGTTTTTATGATATCGAAAGAGATTTATATAATTCAACATCCATTTTTCGAGAGCTTTTTAAGTCATGAAACTTGTGACCCCTCTTTTCTACTTAAGAAATAAGTATTTGGAAAAACGAACTTCGTCATGCCCTGCATCCTGAGATGCTCTTTCAAACAAAAACTAATTTAAACATATCGAAACAAACGAAAATGTCGTGCATAACACATCGGTCTTGATTCATTTTCATGCAAAACTTTTCCTTCAATTTTTCTCCAAACGTATGAAATCTATAGATTTCTTAAAAATTCTTTTACATACAAAACACTTTTTGTTCATTCTATGTAATTTTTCATGATTTCAATAAAAGTTAATAGAGTACATTAAATCATGCAGCAACATGTATTTTTTCTTAAATAAAAATGGGACACATTTTGCTTTGAAAATTTTCGACATGGGTCTCGTCTTAATATTGTCCACAGAGCGAAAACAAACTGAATCGAACCAAACTCGAACTAATGCTCTAATAGATAGCTGCACATAGACTAATTTGAGATGAAAATGAATGAGTGAACCATTATTAATGAAAAAAATATGATGCCATCGGCAAAAACAAAATCAATTTTTATTGATTATTGCATATGCTTAATTTAATCTCCATTTATAGCATTGTCTTTTTCTCTTTATAACAATTAGGCTATTTTTGTTTATGATAATGAGTCACTTTAATGCAACAGAATTCTTTCTATCCTTTTTTTGTTAAATTTCTCCAATTTTTCTAAAGTGTAGTGAAAAATCGTGAATAATGCTGTAAAATTGATACCAACATTAAAAACTGCTCCTTCTGATGTACTAATATAAAAAATTTTTTAGTTCGAAATATATGAATAATGATTAATTCATATAAGTATCAACTTTAACATGACAATTCAGATTGTTTGAGAAAACAACTATTGATGTATAGTGTACTCTTGATTAGTTGAAAGTATTGCTACTGGAATTAAATCGAACGGAACTCGATCAAGAAAAATTCGATTCTATTCGCTCTCTGATATAGTCATATTAATTAATAATTGACATTGTCTTATGATTAATTAAAAGTTAAAACTCACTAATCCACTTAACTGAACCAAGTGTCCCATCGAATAAAATGTACTTCTCGGCCATTCTCATTTCTCACAGCGAAAAACCTGACCAACACATCCTATAATGTGTAAAGTAGTCAGAACAGCTTCATCGCAGAAATATTCGACCGCATCCAAATTTCGTCTATGAAAACAGAAACAAATACATATCACATCCATTAAGACCTATTCATTTCCTCAGTTCGATAACGGTTCATAAGAAGTTCTTCTCAATGTGATACTATTCCACCAATTTTAATTCAGTCATATTCTGAATAATAAACTCTTTCTCTAATCATACAGGAAACCTCCGTGACAGTAGCATCACTTTCAAACATTCATTATCGTAATTTCGCCCATCTCTCGGTCAGTAACATGTTTCACATTATAAGACAAATGATTACTAATTATCTCATTACCCTTTCTTATGTTTTCCTTCTTTCACTTCTGAAATGATCCATACATCTTTTCTGAAAACACCATACCAAGCCATTCTATGTCCTATTTCGAAAATTTCCATGATCTTTAAGCAATAACTAAAAATATTATTTTTCAATTCTTCAAATTTTTCGTGTTTTCACTTCTACAATGGGCAACAGAATGTTGATCAATGGCTGAATTCATCTTTTTCATGTTCTTGACTTTTTTAGTCTATCCCTCTCCGACATAATTAATTACATGTTAAGTAATCAAAAGCAATAACATTTTTACTCCCATAATTCTTCTCGTTTTTATTCTATTCAAAATCATTACTACAACTTTCGAGAATAAAAGCAACTCTCAATTTTTTACTTCATTATTTTATTCGTCTTTTTTCTTTTTAAAATATTTAGGTCAAATGTAAAGCATACGTAGAACGATGCTTTACTAATTCTTTCATTTTTTCATTCTTTGCTTTTCAAAATCATCGACTTCAGCTTGAGCAATAGATGAAGCTATCCATCTTTAACTCTTTGATTTCTTTGATTTTTTCTTTTTCGAAGTTTTCAATTTATTTCTTATCACAATAAGAAGCTATCCTTTTTCAAATCCTTCATTGATTTCACCTTATTCTTTTTGCAAATATCAACTTCATCTTGAAGTATAGCGAGAATTATTCATCATCAGTTTTCTTTATTTCATTCGTCTTTTGCGATTAAAAATCATAAGCTTCATCTTGAGGAATAAGGGAAAATATTTAACTCGGTTAACTGATTTCCTTTCTTTTTTTAAATTTCGAAATGGTGAGATAAGAGTTGAGGAATACTCGAAAATATCATTTTACAATTCTCTCGTTTCTTTCGTTCTTTTCTTTTTAAAATCATCTACTTGATGTGGAGGAATAATGAGAACTATCAATTCTCAATTATTTTTGTCTTGTATGGTTCCTTTTCAAATCATCTGATGTGAGTTTGGTAACAGCTGAAACTATCCTTTTCTAAATTCTTTAATTTATCTGATCATTTTCATTTCTAAATTATTGACCATGTTTGAAGCAATATATGTCATTATTTTTTCGATTTCTTTCTTTTGCTTTTTTCTTTTCAAAATAATCGAAAAAGGCTTAAATCAGTAATAGACAAAAGCATCTTCTTCAATTCTTGATCTATTTCAATTTTTCTTTTTGAAATCATCAATTTACTTCTTAGAAAGAAGGAAAACTATCTTTTTTGAATTACTTGATTCGCTGCATTCTTTTTCTTTTCGGACTTATCAACTTTGTCTTCGAAAATAAGATCTATTTATTTTTAATTTTTTAAAACGTCTTTAGCGCTTTCTTTTCGAAATTATCAGATGAAAGTTGAGTTATAGGTGAATCTATCCTTTTCGAATTTCTTGATTCCTTTCGATCTTTTCTCGTGGAAACTATCAAATCGGTTTTGTGAAAAGCGAAGAACTGTTTAGTTTTAGTTTTTTTTCTTCTCAGAATCAACAGATTAGAGCTGAGTAATAAGTGCAATTATCTGTCTTTAATTGCTTGATCTTTCTGATTTTCTTTTTCTTTTCAAAATTATCAACTTTCTTTTGATGAGAAAGAGAAAGTATCCTTTTCAGTTCTTTAATTTTTCTTCTTTTGCTGTTTGCTATCATCAATTTCGTCTTGCAGAACAAGGAGAACTATCCATATTGAGTATCTTTATATCTTTTCTTTTTCTTCTATTCAAAATGGTCAAATGAGAGTTGACTAATAAGTGAAGCTATCTCTTTTCAATTCGTTCATTCCTTTTATATTTCTTATTTTCTAAATCATGAGATTAGTCTTTAATAATAAGCAAGACTGCCCATTCAAAATTCTTTCATTTCTTGTTTCTTTTCTCGTCGACTAATTATTAATAGATTTTACAGAGCACAGAAAACTATCTTTCAAATGCCACAATTTCCTTCGTTCGTCTTTTTTTTGGAAAGCATTAGCTGAATATTACACAATGCGTAAATCGATGTTCTTGACTTTTGCGATTTCTTTGATCTCTCTGTTTTTCTGATCAATCAGATACATGTGAGACCTTTTTGTCTACATCATCTACAGTCATACAACCGTTTCTATCTTTCTTCTTGTTAAAATCATGGAAAAGATCTTGTGCAACGAGTTTAACTATTCTATTCGTATGGTAGCTTATTTCGATTTTCTACTCTTTTCAATCATAGGTGAATTGTTCAGTATTGAAGTTAAAATTGATCTGCTTTTAACTTTTCGGTTATAACCAATTAACTTTTCAAAAAAGCAGTTTCGACTCGAGTTACAACTGGCTCACTTTTCTATTCGAGTTACACCTGTTCAAGTATAATAATCAAATTTTTTAAAAATTATTTTGAACTCCAATAATGAATCATTCAAAATGAGGCAAACTAGTATTTTCCGTTCGATCCTTAGTTTCTCCTCTTTCATTCTAACGTATGAATTGAGCTGAGACAAATAAATTGAATTATGTTTTTTTCTCGAGACATATCTTTTCGATGTTTGTCTCTTCTAAATTGTCAGATGACTCTTGATTAAGCGGTAAAATGCACTTCTTTGTTCCTTTTCTACATTGCGCCGCTTTTCTTTTCAAGATCAGTCGACAAGAAACTATCTTTTTTCCAATGAATGAAATCATGTTTTCGATTCTTATATTCTCCTAAACTTTCTCTTTTTGATTTTACGACTTGAGTGTTCAACCATCAATCATATATTCTTCTTCATTTGTATAGTTTTCTTCATCTGTTTTCTTCTCTTAATGATCAAATGACATCTAAAGATGCAATGACGTTGCATCCCATCAGGTTAAAATTTCTTCCGTGTTTTTATTCTCTGCGTTCAAAACCAAGTGTTGAGGAGTTAGTGCAACTATAGTTTTCGATTCTAAAACTTCTATCCAACTTTTTTCTACATTAAGAATTTAGTCTTGAGCCAGGAGTAAATCTTTTTTCTTTCAGTTTAAAATTTCTCCCATAGTTTTTGATTCTCAACGCTGTAATTCTTATAAACGAGTGCAATGAAAAAGCTTCGTGAGATGATGGTTATTATCCTATATCAAATTTCAAAGAATTAACTTATGTGCTTCGAAAATACGCCTCATCATAGTTTTCTTTCTTCTGCGCTTCTCTTATAATCTTGTACGTTTCTTAAACTTATATGACGGTATTATTTTGCGCTCCTTCTTACTTCTGTCTCTTCATTCACATACTAGATCTATACACTTTGTTTCAAATGCTTTCGTTCTTGCTAGTATTGTAAGTGTTTCTACTGAGTGTTCTCAATTACGAATTCCGAGTTTTGATCAGATAGTACCTTTGATCGTCCGCTTTTATGATCATGAACGGCTTCATAGACTGATTAGTATGTTCTCACTACACTTTTGCAAACTCCTTCCAAAGCTAGGAATCTGATCTTTCTTGTATTTCTACTGTGCCAAATCCTAATCGAGCATAAGGTCGCAAATGTCCTTTTCTATCCATCCTTTCGGAACCCTCTTGAGGTCTAGTAATGAGACTCTACCCATCTACTTAGGGCATACCAAAAGTAGTGATACCGATCCTGTAATATTTTCCAGAGGGCTTTAAAAAATTCTTTCTCGAAATATTCTGACAGTTTAAGTCGTTCCCTATAATTCTATGACATTTCACATATCTTCAAACGACATTATAATATTGAAAACAGAGCAAAAATAGTGAGGAGTGCACAAAAAACATTTTTTCAAGCAACTTTATCAAAGTGTACGAAATATAAAAATTGTTATTTTCACATGGTTCGATAGTGCTCGTTGACCTTTACAAAACTATCTATATTAAAAATCTTTTTGCCAAAAAATTCACTGAAACCTATGTGAAGAGTATACAAAAAACCATATTTTTTACAGTTTTCTATGGAGAAAGAAGTAGTCATTTCCTTATAAGAAAACTGTAGAAAATGCGGGCTTTATATACATTCCTCACATAGTGTTCAGTGAATTTTATCGCAAAAAGATTTTTAATATAGACAGTTTTGTGAAGGTCAACGAGCACCATCGGACCATGTGAAAATAACAGTTTTTGCATTTCGTGCACTTTAATAAAAACTTAGTAAAGTTGCTTGAGAAAGTGTTTTTTTTGTTCATTCCTCACTACTATTGCTCTGTTTTCAATATTATAATGTCGTTTGAAGATTTATGAGATATCATAGAATTATAGGGAACGACTTAGACTGTCAGAATATTTAGAGAAAAAATTTCTTAAAGCCTGCTGGAAACTATTCCAGGATCGGTGCCACTACTTTTGATATGCCCCAAGTATTAACTATTTCAAAGAGCTTTTTGAGATTTAGTAGTGAGATTCTATCCATGAATCAACCTTTCCTGAAACCCTTGTAGCGATTCATGAGAATGATATACATGTTCATATATGTTTTTCAATACGAAATGTAGGGTTGATTGACTTCAGAGAGTATAGTAATGTACCCTTTATGAGTTTCTTCCCAGAGTATATGAATTCCAAATACCCTTCTGCAAAGATTAATTAAAAATTTGGATAGATGAATATGTAGCTTTCATAAACGTTTTCGAGGGGTATACGAAAGTGCAACGTATAACAATCCCTTTAAGGGTTTACGAGTGCCATAAGCCGTTTCATCAACGGATTTTGGTCAATGTTTAAAGTTCATGTACCCTTCGATATTCCCTTTTTATTGGATTTATAGCAGAGTTTATAATGACTTCATAAACGGGAAAAAAGGGTTTGTTATACGTTGCACTTTCATAAACGCTTTATAGGTTTATTACTCTGCGGTTTTTTTTTACAGTGTATTTAATGATGTTGCAGCATATGGATGATAACTGCCTGTATATATAAATAACAAATTTTGTGAAATAAAAAAATATATATTTAAAAATAGTCAAGAAACAACAAAAAGGTCTTTGTTTCAAAAAATAAAAATAAAAAAGTATTATCTATTTCCATATTTTATTACTTTGCGCGTTAGACCGTATTCCCTGAGGGATTTCTTTCTTAAGCACGAGACATTTTTAATACGTAGTCCAAGTATTCTTGGAATTTTTGATCATTTCCTAATTTCTTATAGCAGAATGCAACAGCCTTCATCGATTTTGCAACACGTGCATCATTATTTTTAAATAAATATTGATATATTTTTAATGATTGTTCCTGCTTTTCTAATGCCTGTTCATAATTTCCTAATTTATCATAACTGTATCCAACCTGTCCCAATGATTTTGCGATATCAAAATGATTGTCTTTATATAAATCTTGATACATTTTTAATGCTTGTTCAGAGTATTCTAATCCTTTTTGTGCATTTCCTAATTGATTATAACTGTATCCAACACCTCCCAATAATCTTGCAACATGTGGATGGTTGTCTTTATATAAATCTTGATACATTTTTAATGCTTGTTCAGAGTATTCTAATCCTTTTTGTGCATCTTTTGTTTTATTATAGCTGATTCCAAGACTAGCCAACAACTTTGCAAGAACATGTGGATGACTGTCTTTATCTAAATTTTGATACATTTCTAATGCTTGTTTAGAGTATTCTAATCCTTGTTTATAGTTTTCTAATCCTAGTTCATAGTTTTTCATTCTGTTTTGTTCATCTCCTAATTTATTATAAGTTAATGAAATATTATTTAACGATAGTGCAACATTTGGATGGTTGCATTTATATAAAGTTTGATAGATTTTTAATGCTTTTTTAAAGTATTCTAATGCTTTTTGTGTCTCATTTAATCTATTATAACTGTATCCGACACCATTTAATGATTCTGCAACATCTTTATGGCAGCCACTATGACTGTCTCTATATAAATCTTGATACATTATTAATGCTTGTTTAGAGTATTCTAATCCTTCTTGTCGATTTTCTGATTTACTATAACTGTATCCAACATTACCCAATGATCTTGCAACATCCGGATGATTACCTTTATGTAATGTTTTTAATATTTTCAAATTATTTTCATAATATTTTGTTAAATTTTCCAAATTACATAATTTATGTTGTTCATATTTTGCTACTTTTGAATATAAATCAGCTAAATTTTGATTGCTCTGAATTTCTTGTTCTAATTTTAAATTTATCAATTTGTGTGCATGTCGATAATATATTTCTGCTTGGTCCCAATCGTTATTTGGCATATCATCAATTTCTAGCATTTTATTGTTGACAGCATTAATCAAATTTTCTAATATTTTCATTTTTTCTATGCACACTTTATTATTCTTTTCTTGTTTTATATATTTTTCAATTGTGTCCTTTATTATTGAATGTATTTTTATTCCAATTATAAATTCTTTCCCATTTTCTAATTGAATTTGATTTACTAATGAAAGTTCTTCCAGCGCTTCTTTTTCTTTATGAATATCGATTTCGCTATTACCTGTTAATATTTCTTCAAGTATATCCATGCTTATAAAATTTTCATCTAAATAAATGCAATGTTGTAATAATTTCCATCCATTTGGTGATCCATTTATTAGTTCTTTAAGCAAATAGTCTTCTGCTTTAACTTCAATCTCTCCATGTTCTTTCGTTTTTCCATAAACTTCGATCGTCCAACTTTCTGTTTGTAGTAATGCCATTACTTTTGATAATTTAAATATATAAAGGACGGGGGCGTATAAGGGCACGAATCGGCCCATCCTTAAATTCATCGAAGATCCATATGAAACGATGCAGAATGAGACGGCGAATCTTTCTATCTCATTTTTATTTCATTTGGAACACCAATTAGTGGTTTCCAATGGACCATTCCAAACTTGATTTTAACTCGATTTTAACTTAAATTTTACTGCAGACCAATGTTGAATTAAGACAAAAAGGTAACCTAAAAATGTGCTCGTAAGCTTGAAAATAGTCTCATTCGAAAGAGAATGAAATTCTGCACAAACCACTGTATACACCATCCTTAGAAAATAAATATAACTTAAACCAATGAGGCAAAAATGGTACTCCTATCAGCATTTTTGTGTCCCCATACCGATATTCACACTATGAAGATCAATAAAAATCTCTTTACAAAGAAATTTTACCTATATGGTTG
>JAJEKB010019962.1:193256-213864 GCA_022393335.1 Macrotrachela quadricornifera
CTGTTGATTTGGGGCTCATCGTGGGTCATCGCGTGTTTTACAAATACTCTGAGATTTGCCACCCCCTGAGTCGGTGGGTGAGTGTGTGTGAGAGTGTGTGTGAGGGTGAGGGTGAGGGTGAAGGTAGGTGGGTTAGTAGATGACGGTGGGGATATACGTCTCTCTTTATGCTCGCCCATGCATTCCCAGATCAGAATGACCGCATTAAAGTTGATGATCACGAAATTGTCGTTGTAGCGTTTCTCTCTTCGTATATAATGCTAGGAGCTCATATACAGACTGATGGAGGTCTTATCATGCATTTGTAGCGTTAATTTACAAAATCCCACGAGTAAATGGCCCAACATACAACAGCAAACAACGATGACTTTCATCTACAGAATGAGCAACAGCAGAATCAACATGAAATTACCGCAATTCAAGCTGAAATCTCACGATTACAGCAAGAAAAAGCAAAAGCTGCGAACGAACTAAATAAATTTCAAGCTGAAAAAGCAAAACTAGAAGAAGAAGAAAAAGGTTATACGGAACCGATACAGAAATTAGAAGAGGAAATAAGAACACTGAAAGCTGAACAAATACGTTTAGATAAAGAAATACAAAAACTTCAGGAACAACAAGATCGTTTAGATGAGCAACTATCTCAATTACAACATAAACTCGATGAAAATCAATGTCGTCTCGATGCGATAAATGATGAATTAGAAAAACTGAAGGAAGAACTTCAAAAATTTGAAGATGATAAAGCTCATCTGCAAGAACAGAAAGAAGCACTTGAAAGAGAAAAGGCAGAAATCGAACTGAAAATAAACGAACTTAAATTACAGATTCAACAGTTAGAACAGGAAATTAGAGCTAACGAAGAGCGTATTCGAGTTCTTGAACAGAATATTCAACGTCTACAACGTGAAGTTCAACAAATGCAAGAAGACATTCAGCATATCGAACGAGAGTTAGAACGGATGGACAAAAGACTTACTGAAATAGACCAAGTGATATCTAAGCTTCAAGAGGATATCGTTCGAACTGAACAAGAAATCGAAAGAATTGACGATCTAATTGCAAGAACTACACAGATTATTGATATGAAAACAAATAATAAGGAAGAGTTTGAAAGGATGAGAGCTGAACTACAACAAGAACTAATAGCAGCCCAACAACGACAAGCACAGATTCAACGTGAAATTCAGCAATTCAATCAACGCCTGACACAACTGCAAAATGTAGTGAAACCGTTAGAAAATCAACTGCAACAGTTAACGAACATGTTAGGTCAACATCAACAGCAACTACGGCAGATTGAAGCTGCAGCAGAAGAATGGAGGTAAGCAGTTTCGATATTTTATTTGCTAACAATGGAAGGGTTTGTATTGATCATCACAACTGGTGACCATGATAGATGCAAAAGATGACCCTCTGCGAGAAACTTACGAAATAAAAATATTAGCTGCCCATAGTGTGTCTTGGCCGAGATATTGGACTTTTCAGTGCATTTTGTCTACAGGACCCGCTTTTCCAGCAAAGTCATATTTTCGAATTTGAGGCTGAAACTTTGTACGGATGAAGATCTCATTGAGAGTAGCTTACAGTAAAAAATTCAGAAGTTTTAGACAAACTCTTTCCGAGTCATGAACGTCGCAAAACATACACCTTCTATACGAAATCGCCAATATTTTGAGTGATTTATAATTCGGAGAGAGTTTGCCTAAAACTTCTGAATTTTTTACTGTAAGCTACTCTCAATGAGATCTTCATCCGTACAAAGTTTCAGCCTCAAATTCGAAAATATGACTTTGCTGGAAGAGCGGGTCCTGTAGACAAAATGCACTGAAAAGTCCAATATCTCGGCCAAGGCACGCTATGGGCAGCTAATATTTTTATTTCGTAAGTTTCTCGCAGAGGGTCATCTTTTGCACCTATCATGGTCACCAGTTGTGATGATCAATACAAACCCTTCCATTGTAAGATGCAAAGTTTTTAAAACAAAAGAAAGACTTTGCGAGAGAACAAAGATTTTTTTCGAAGAGGCGCATCGTGGACAAAAAGCAGCTTACTCCCGTGCGAATGACGTTAAAATGAAGTGTCTAACGTTCATTTTGAGGAACTTATAAGTTTACCAAAAACTTTACTTCGAAGTGCTGCGAAAAATCGCTCATACTCCCCTCAGGAATGGCTCCAAAAATTGATTCGTCTCAAAAACACTATTGGGCCAGTGGAACGAAGTTTCACAGCTTCTAAAACGCCATTAGAAGCAAATCGGCAAAAGACTGAACGATCAAAACACCATTTTGAGACGAATCAATTTTTGAGCCATCCCTGAGGGGGAGTAGGGGCGATTTTCGACGAAAATATAAATCTTTAGGAATGTATGAAACATATATGATTCGGCTCAGTTTTTAATGCTGATTTCAAATATTTTATCAATTTTGATTCAGATTGTGTTTTTCTCACCTACAAAAGGCTCGACATTTGTCAAAAAAGTAAAAAATCAGGGCCCCTCAAGTAATATATATCGGTATGTCTCAACGACCGAGTAGTTTCTGACTTTAGATAATATACAGTTCTGTAACTTTTTCCAAAGCCTATCGAATGGTGAAAACCAGAACTCGATAAATGCTAACATTGATAGGTTACTACGAAAACACTAATGCCAACACTGATGCTTCTATCTATGATATATCCATAAGATGGGCCCACGATCTTGATCGCGTAGATATAAGCAAGATATCATTTTAAAATAACTTATTCTACCTAATTTTGTCCGCTGAGCACGAATATGAAGTCAGTTCTCCTGAATTTGAAGAAAATTGTATGACTTTAGGAGGTCAGATTTATAGTCGCCATATAGGGTAGGCCTAGTGTGGTCCATTCTAACTTCGTCCTCCAGTTTTTTTATCATGGATAATTTCATGTCAAAAGATACGCCTTGATGAGGCCTGTCTTTGGTAATAAAAACTGTGGCATCTTTTGTCCAACACAAGAAAAAGTCAACATACCACTAACCTAGAAGGACACAGTTTTCGAGTTTTGGACCATTTTTGACTTATAGCGGTTTCTTGGCTCCATATATTATTTCTTTAAATAATATGAATTTATAGCCTATAGTGTTCTCTATCAAATGAGACATTCCCGAGCTCAAACGGTCAAGGCAATCGTGAGATAATATCAAAATACTGAGTACACCCTATTTTAGCGATTTTTAGGGGTCAAAATAGACCCTCTATACTTGTTTCAAATCGCGTTTTTCACAAGCTAAACCAAATGATCTCATATTTTGGATTTGTCTATGGTTTGAATAGGTCTTTCATTTGAGACCATTAAATCGAAAATTAAAATTTTTTCTCCGGGGCCTTCTGATAAAGTAGGGGGGAGGGCATGTGGCGGACTTTCTCTTAAACTTTCTCAGAAAACTGAAGAAGAGTGTGTCAAAAACGTAACAGCGTTACGTTTGAACAAGCCAATTTATTGTTTTCAGTACATTGAAAATACCAAAAATGGATAGTATTGTGAGATCTTCATTCTCGAAAGCGATGTTTTATGGAAATTAAGCAAAATATTCGAAATCCGCATGAAAAAATACACCAAAAAATCTTTCTGTATTGTAAAATATTTTCTGTCAAAACTTTATCCTTGGTAGCCATAAACTTTTTATTCCTAAAATGTTAACCTGTGATCGCCAACAGATAAATTTTTGACAGAAAACATTTTACAATGAAAAAAGATTTTTTGGTTTACTTTTTCATGCGGATTCCGAATATTGTGCTTATTTCGCATAAAACATAACCTTCGAGAATCAAAATCTCCAAAGATGAAACAAATTTCGGTATTTTCTTTCTACGGAAAACAGTAAATACCCTTCTCAAGAATGCTCATAACTTTCGAACCGTAAGAGATACGGAGCTGGGACTACTCTAGAATTGTAGATTCCAGTTCAGACTATCGATTGCAATATTTGGAAATAAAAAAACATGGTACTTTCTGGCAACGGAAATCTCGTAGATTTTGTATTCAAAAACTTTACATGATAAGCCTTACTTTAAGGCCTGCTTATTCCATGATACTCCGTGTTTGACTGTCATCTATCAAATAACAAACATTCAAGGGGAGAAAAAGCTGTGTTTTTAAGATTTTTACATCGCAACTCTGAAAAAAACTCAACATTCAATCAAGTTCATTAAAAATTTCGGTTTTTACCAAGGGATAAAGTTGCGTTTTCTGGGTTTTCTACATCAAAAACCCAGAAGCCTCAAAGAACTCGGCCAAAAAAAGTGAGCTCAGACTGCTCAAACTCGAAACTTTGGGCCCACTTCACACCAATACATATTTTACTCAAGAAATCAGCCCATTTTTTATAGCTACAACAAATACTCGTCTTTTATGAGTTGTATTCATACACTATTAACATTATGTGCCAATGAATTAGATAATTGATTAGTACTCAACTAATTAGGAAACTGAATTGCCAATAACAGAACAAAAGTGCTATTTTATTGGCAATGACTTTCGCATAAGAGAACACTTGAACTTCGAATCCAAAAGTGTCATTTCTAAAACGAAACAGTTTTGGTCTACTTTAACGCCTCCCCCCCCCTCAAAAAAAGTCGATTTTCGTCAAAAATTTCGAAATCGAGATAAATGCATGGGAAGATAGCCCGTCTTCAGATCTTTCAGATGTGATGTTTTCTTTATCAAACACGCCTTTTTTGTCCAGAAATTATAATGGTTTCTGTAACTGGCTGCATGAAAAATATGATTTTTTTGGAAAAAACGAAAAATGTTTTTCGTTTTTTCTCGGTTTATGGTTTCTGATTTTGGTACAAGGATTTCTCAGTCCAGGCTCAGTAAATATATTTAAATATTTTTTTGTTTCAAAGAGCGCGTCGAGATGCAGGTCATCACAGAGTCCTTTTTTTAATTAAGCTTTGTTATTTATTATATATATAGACATTTATATGACTAGACACTCATTTTTGGCGCATTTTTTGAGTCATTGAACTTGTGATCCCCTTTCTTTGCTAAAAAACTGAGAATTTAAAAAAAAGGACTCTGTGGTGACCTGCATCCTGAGATGCTCTTTCAAACAAAAAAAATTAAATATATTGACAGAGCCTGAACTGAGAAATCCTAGTAGCAAAACGAGCTATTTTTGACCCTTGTTTGGTTCATAACTCGGTCAAACGTCAGTAAATCGAGCTGAAAATTTTACCATAGACTCCTCACTTCAGCCCCAACATATGTTCCAAATTTTAGCCCATTTGAGCGTTCCTTGGCTGAGATCGATTTTTGAGGGGGGGAGGCCTTAAGATATTATTTCCAATAACAAAATAAAATTGTTCTTTTTTTAGGGAATGACACTTTCAGATTCAAAACTTAAGTGTTCCAGTATAGAGAATTCATTTCCAATAAGAGAGCAGTTCTGTTCTGTTATGGAAATAGTGCTTCCGGGTTCGAAACCCAACTGTTCTGTTTTGGGGAAGTTTCGTAGTTTCTAAGGAATTACTTCAGGAAAGATTGACGCGTAAGTTAGTTTGAAATTTCGAGTTTACATATCGAGCTCACTTTTTCCGACCGAAAAGCTCCGCTTTTTCCCCGTTGAGTTTCACTCAAAAACCTCAAATTTTTCAAAATTATCAAAACACTCAAAAACCTCAGTTCACAGCTTTTTTCCCTTTGCGAGAACCACAGGTCTCCATCACTTTTCCCTCAAAATTTATAACCATTTCCCCGAGGGACTTTTAAAAAAACTGGACAGTAGTTGTATGAAATGCAAAGTATAATCTGATGGTAAATCAGAGACAAACTGTAGTGATGAAACTTTGATTGACAAATAACAAAAAGCAGAATTTATTGACACTTAAAATGGTAAATAGAATTGGATAACTTAGAAGAAAACATAAAGATACAATAATCTCAAAACAGATGTGAAGAAAAAATGACAATAGGTCAACTGTTGAAAGAATGATATGCTGTCATCAATCAGGCAAGATAACATCTACTTTTCTTAGTGCAGAATAATAGGGGCAAAGAAGAAGAGAGAAAGGAATTAGAGAATTACGTTGCATATAAGTGACCACCCTCACCTTCGGGCACGATCAGTATAATTCTTGTTAATAGAAAACGCAATATCACGCGTAGACTTAATTAAGTGTACAGAACGAACCATCAAACGTCGTTTTATGACTCCGACATTATAAAAGAATTGATGATAGCTGAATCAATCAGTTTTCTTCTAGGTTTTTCTGCATTCACTCTCTTTTCAGAAAATAGTTTGAAATCGGTTCGGTTCGCTTTTATTCTCTGACTACAGACGCATTAGTGGAAAGGCTGCTCTTTCTCGTTTTTGAGAACTTATGCTCTAGAAAACTTCGCAACTCTGTCAAAAAAAATCGACACTTGGTTTTGTGCTGCTCGTCTCAGAATATGATAATTTCTGGATATCGAATGGAGAGTGATATCATTTTTTCTCATGTTAGGAAACGTTTCAAAATTTTTGCTGGCCGCTCGCGCGCCGCTCTGCTACTAGGCCACTCGCGTGCCGCTCTACCGCGTCATAATTAGATGTATGACAGTTTCCGATCAGCGAACGGAACTGGTTCCACCACCCAGTTCTTTTGAAAGGAACTGGAACTGGTCACCAGTTCTTTTGAAAGGAACTGGAACTGGTCACCAGTTCTTTTGAAAGGAACTGGAACTGGCCACCAGTTCTTTTGAAAAGAACTGAAACTGACTACTTGTTACTACTCCTTTCGCAAAACTTAACATCTGTACGTTCACGACATCTAGACTGAATTTTTTTTTCTTCACCTTTCTTTATCATACTACAATATACATCACTTATAAAATGTAAGACTAGTATAACTGATAATTTGGCAATTGTATTACAGTCACCAGCAGGCATGATTCTAAAAAAAATAACTGATGTTCGAACCCAGTTCTCAAAAAAAGAACTGGTAATCCAACCCAGTTCTCGAGAAAAGAACTGGTGGTCCAACCCAGTCCTCAAGAAAAGAACTGGTGGTCCAACCCAGTTCTCAAGAAAAGAACTGGTCATCTAATCCAGTTCTCAAGAAAAGAACTGGTGATCTAACCCAGTTCTCGAGAAAAGAACTGGTCATCTAGCCCAGTTCTCGAGAAAAGAGCTGGTGGTCCAACCCAGTTCTCAAGAAAAGAACTGGTAATCCAACCCAGTTCTCAAGAAAAGAACTAGTGGTCCAACCCAGTTCTAAAACCAAACTGGGTTCTAGAACTGGTGAACTGTCACACATCTAGTCATAACAGATTTATTTTAATTACATTTTGATATAGTATCTGTTTCTGTTCATGTATGTATATGTATATACGAAGTATATTTTTCTATCTCTATTCAACATTCTTTAGCTCTAAACTATTCATTTTCTTCAAAAATAATGAATGTTTTAATTCGTGATAAAACTTTTGTTCAACTTTATTACGTTGAAAACATCATAATGATATTTGTCTCATTATATTTCTTACGAAAAATAGTTTCTTTTTCAAATATGGATAAGCCTCTTTGTTCATTGTTTGGATGGTCATATTCCATTCGGCTTGTTCCTGATTGTGGTCAAAAATTCCGCCCTCGTCCATACTGTCGGCTTGCTAATTTTTTTGATCTCTGTCCGCAATTAGGAAGCAGCGATTCCATTCCCATGTGATGGCAATCAACTAACAATACATGTCTGTATATTTTTTCCCTTAATTGGATCAACTTGTATATGGGGTCAAAGACACTACAGAAGCGATTTATTTGAATTCTCTTTCAAGTCAGCACCCGTTCACACAAAACAGCTATTTCACTAATGAAAATTGAGAATAGCTTCTATAATATACTGAAATAAAAATAATGCGATGTATTTTTGAGTTCTAAAAATTTTTTTTTATTTGTTGGAAGGACAGGTCTTTGAAATCTTGCAATCTGTAGAATATTCAACAAAACTAGTGTACTATTATTTTATAATAATCAATTTTTTCAAGCGACATTACATATCTTCTATATCGTTCGTTGTACAATCATACTATTGAATGATTGGCGCATTCAGAGTTGAATTAAGTTAAACTGTCTAAAAAGATGATCTAACTTTGTTTTATCTTTTCTAATGACTTCATTGGTTAATTGAGTTTTAATCCGTGTAGTCTTTTTTTTTGATTATGCAGATTTTTATTCGTTCCGGCCTTCTTTTTTTTGTGATTTCTAGTCTGTTTGGTGCTCTATGCGTATATCACAATTGACTGATTTTATGTGTTCTGTTAAAGAAAATAATCAATCGTATTTGTTATATAAAGTATGGATGCTATTTTATTTCACTATTTCTGATGAACTACAGTTTAATCATACGCAATTTGACACAAGCTATTCTCTTTAAACTCAATTTATCAATAATGTGTTTCATCAAGTTTTCAAGTACTTTTTAAAGAGTTTTCATTTTATCAAATTACAGATAGGCGATGTTCAAAACAAAAGAAAAGTCTCAAGAAAGAAAGAGACAAATGTCATTATGACGTTTTCAACGTAATAAAGTTAAACGAAAGTTTTATCACAAATTAAAACATTCATTATTTTTGAAGAAAATGAATAGTTTAGAGCTAAAGAATGTTGAATAGAGATAGAAAAATATACTTCGTATATACATATACATACATGAACAGAAACAGATACTATATCAAAATGTAATTAAAATAAATCTATTATGACGCGGTAGAGCGGCATGGTGGCAGAGCAGCCGGCCGATCGGCAAACATTTTGAAACGCTCGTTACTCGACGTCTACTAACAAGGGGACATATTTAAGTGTTGAAACTGTTTAGATCCCATCTTTTGGCGGCAAGTAGACCTCGGTGTGGTATGAAAAACTCCGAAAGGATACGTGCCCTTACGCTTTCCTTCAAGGGGAAACAAACTGATTTCTGGTGCTAGAAATCATCAGAAATAATTGTAGCGTACAATAGCTTTAAATTCTAAGTGAAGATGTTTTAAAAAACTGTTGTAAATTATCAGAAGCTATGGGTGAATCCATGGGAAACGTACCACCTTTCTGGAAAAGTTTTTTTTTTCGGTACGTTTTTTGAGCTTATCAGCTAGCACCGAGTTAGAAAACATATTTCGCCGAAAAAGGCCGATGCTTGAATGTTAAAATGTGGAAGATCCAGACTGTTCTTTCGGTACAACTCATTTGGTCATCTATAAAAGGGACAAAGATCTTTGAAAATTATCCACCTTGTCAGTTTTGTAGAGTGGCTCACGCTGATGATTTTGGTAAAAAAGTTTTCATTTTTGGTGGAAAAATAGCAAAACTAGAGTCAAAATACTAACAAGTACTAGTATCTTCAAGACGTTTTAGAAATTTTTCAGAGATGGTTTTTTTCAGTATCTGTTAGTATTTTGACTCTAGTTTTGCTATTTTTCCACCAAAAATGAAAACTTTTTTACCAAAATCATCAGCGTGAGCCACTCTACAAAACTGACAAGGTGGATAATTTTCAAAGATCTTTGTCCCTTTTATAGATGACCAAATGAGTAGTACCGAAAGAACAGTCTAGATCTCCCACATTTTAACATTCAAGCATCGGCCTTTTCGGCCAAATATGTTTTCTAACTCGGTGCTAGCTGATAAGCTCAAAAAAAGTACCGAAAAAAAAACTTTTCCAAAATGTGGTACGTTTCCCATGGATTCACCCATTGTTTTTGATATCTATCCAACAAGTTATCTCAAAACATCAATAAAGTTTTCCCTAGCTCAATTTCTTTGGAATTCTTTTCTCAGGCAAAAGACTGTAAAAAGCCAGCAAGAAGGTGCACAGTTCAAACAACAAGAACAACAAACATCTGAAAAGTTGAAAACAAAGCAAAACCAGTATGCTGTTGCCGAAACTCAGAAGCAAGCAATGCTGCAGGAAAAAACTCAGCTGGAAACAAATCTTGCGTCGCAAAAGCAGCAATTGGTTCGCATTGAAACCGATAAAAATGTTAGCCATGCTAAACTGACGCAAGAAGAAGAGAAGCTGTCGCAGTTTAGTACGGTTTTGAAAACTGCTGAACAACAACACACAACTGCTGAAGCAGAATTACGAAAACAAGAACAGAAGGCGGCAGCAGCACAACAACATCTGCAAAAGTGTCACGAAAAGGAAGAAGTTGCCAAGCGAGCTCGTGAGGAAGCGGAGGAAAATGAACGACGTGCAACTGTGAATCTGGAACAAGCAGAACAACAATTACAAGCAGCGGAAAATGCCTTGCAAGTTGCTGAAACCGCTGCAGCCGCGCTTGCTGCCGTTAATCCAGCAGCCGCAACTGCTATTGTGGCGTTGACCCAAGCTGTACAAAAGTTTTTACGTTTAGTCAGTCGAAATAAATCAGAGTTAACTCAACGGCAGCAGGTACGTGAGGTGAAAGTGAGTGAACACACACATGCAATAGCCGCCAGAGGAACAGCTGAACAATCTCTGATATCAGAAAAAGCAACCTTGGAAACCAGAAAAAAGGTGCTTGTAGAATGCCACCAACGACTGCAAACGGCAAAACAAAATAAAGCTGGACAGAAGATTGTCGTTAGTAATGAGAAACAACGTTTTAAAGAACTCAAAGACCAACATAAAGCAGCTGAGAAGACAGTAGCTACAATAGACAAGAAACTGAAACAGAAAAATAAACAGGTTGAAACACAGGAAACAGGTATGGTAGTGATGAAGACAGCTGTCGATACTTTGGTCAAGAATAAAGCTGAATTGACTAAACAACTGCAACGGACTAACGCAGAGGCTGCTAACCATATGGCACAATATCAAAAGAAAGTCCAAGAAAAGAATGTAAAAGAAACAGATATTAGGCAAGTTCAGCAGCAGCAAGTGAATATCAGTGGACAAATCCAACAACAGCGAGCTGAAATCAACAACATAGAAAGACAAGTCAGAGCCAACCAAAACATAGAACAGACTATAAAAGGAAAAATTCAAAATGCTGAACAAACCATGTTAATGCTCAATAAATCCATCACAGATTTAAAAGCAGAACTTCGGCAACAGCAGAAGCTTCAAAATGTTGAAAAGATGAAAAAAAATAAAGCGGAAGTAGAAATACAAAGACTGACTACTGAAGCTGAGAGATTGAACTCGAATAAAGAACGCTTAGAAACTGATCGACGAAACAGAGAACGTGATCTTCAAAATAAACAACACGCATTATCTGAAATCGAAAATGAGTGTGATCAATTTAAATTAAAACTGACGTTTCAACAGAATGATCTGGCTTATAGAAATTCAGAACGTCAACGACACGAACAAAGTAAATTGTTGATCAACGCTGTTCTGGAAGAAAATAGGACGAAGATGAGAACCATTGATAGACAGATCAGGGATATTACAAGAATCATTGACAGAACAGAACGAACGAAACAACAGGCTGAGCAAGATCTTCAGGAAACATCACGAGAAGTTAACAATACAAAGCGAGATCTTAGCAAATTAGAGAGAGACAAATCAACCTTGAAACAGCAGTATGATAGTGGTAAAGAAAATCTTCGGAATGCACAAGATGCACTACAAACAATTCAAAATCAAAAAAGTAATTTCGATCGAAAAAGATCGGAAAATGAACGACAGTTAGATGCACGAGCATTGAACGTGACTCAGATTAGTCATAGACTCGGTACGAAAGAGCATGAAGTTCGACAAATAAATCAACAGCAACCACGACAGACGCAGCAGCAAATGTTCAAAGGCCAACACCGGCAACACAATAACGATCGTGATGAATACAGAGAAGAAGCTGGTCAGCAAATGATGATTTCTGTACGTAAATCAAAACCACGTCAGCAGCAGAAGTTCTACGATGATGATGACGAGGAAGAAGATATACATCGACGAGATAAGTACCAGGTAAGCTTCTTGCTTTTTTAAAAAGTTAGTAACACTCAATCTTAGAATATCTTGGAGTAGGAAAATCAGGGAGTACGACAATGAGGAAACGTCAAGTGTAGGTATGCATCAATCAGATATGCGCTCGTCGAACACGAACATCTAAAACTTTCCTTGTCACTCGAAATTAGGGTCTCCGTCTGAACTACCCCAGTTCAGATAAAAATATTTTGAAACTATTTATCCTGTCGATCATGGTTGGAACCTGGAGGGTTGTTTCTTTACCGAACCGGCTGGTATACTGGCATGAGTTGTTCTTCATTTTTCTGACCTATAACAGTTAAATCAATCCATCGATTAGTCATGTAGGGTGTCCGCATAGTCGTTAGAGTTAGGAAAATTTGAACATCTCTATTACAACTCAACCAAACGAACTCATTTTTTTGCCAAAGATAGAAGCATGTCCACACCCAAGATCCATACGGACAAGATTGGTGAGAATCTTTGTAAAGTATCACAACAAATCTCAACAAAAAAATTTTACTTTTTCACATATCAGAAAAAAGTAATAAACTTGACAAAGCTTTCCATTACTTTTGTCCGTATGAATTTGGAGTATGAACGTACTTCTATTTTTCGCTAAAAACCCAGACGGTTTAGTGAAGCCGTAATGCAATTATTCAAGTTTCTTTTCGATAAAGTGACTTTTACACTATCTCATATATTGTTATTTTTTGATCTGTGAAAAAGTAAAATTTTTTTGTTGAGATTTATTGTGATACTTAACAAAGATTCTCACTAATCCTGTCCGTATGGATTTTGGAGCGTGGATATGCTTCTATCTTTGGTAAAAAAATGAGTTCGTTTAGTCGAGTCCTAATAGAGATATTCAAATTTTTCTAAGTCTAAGGACTTTGCGGACACCCTATCTATGCGTCGTAATGACTATAGTAATGGTATGACAGTTCTTTCTTAGTGCTTTTTACTAGAGGAGGATTAAAAAGTTTCGACATCTCTCTTTAAATTGACGTTATTCGTATAAAACACATACATTAACAGCTGATCAGAAATATATAGTTTTGCAGAGAATGATGAGAGCTATCATCTGGAAAAAAAAGGTTAAACGCTGTCAGGTCTATCAAAAGTTATGGTCGTTTTATTGCTCATGACAAAGCATTTTCTACGTTATATTTTTCGCCAAGTCTAAAATATTCTTGTAATGTTCGAAGAGCAATATTGTTTCTAGATATTTTTATATAGTTCGATGGAATTTGAGAAGCTCTAAAAAAAATATTGAAATTCTAAAGAATTCTGGTTTTATTTCTGTTAAAAAATTTGGAAGTCAGAAAGATTAATAAAAATTGCACATATATTGAATTGAAGAAAGTGTACTTAATTTGCCATCATTTTAGGTGATTGACTGTTCTGTTTGTTCTCGAACCTAGGAAAGGTTATTTTCATCATCAGTATGTGACAGTGCATCTCAAAACATAAATTAACAGACCGAAAAGCTGGCTTACTAAATCATAGATATTTAAGCATACTGTTTTGCACGCATGATAGGCCAAATTTGTATTCGTCGTTCTAATTTCCCTCTAGTTTTCTTTTAGAAAGATGATCAGGATTCTGTAGGATATTCATATTCTTGTAGAGGTTCTCAAATTCCGTCGAATTATGTGAAAATATCTAAGAACAATATTGCACTTCAAAAATTAGAAGAATATTTTAGATTTCGCGGAAAATGTAACATAGAAAATGCTTAGTCATGCAAAAGTCATCCTATTCCGCGATATTGAACATTGCGGAACTAGTTCCACTACCGGAATCAATTCTATCAATTCCAGAATTAGTTCCAAATTGAATTCCAGTTCGTTCCGGAATCGTTTCTACCCATTACGACGAATTTCGTGCAATTCCGTCCAATTCTGGAATTACAACTTCTAGTATCTTTTACGGATCTGATAATGAACTGATTCCGTTTAGTAATTCCGGAATCGTTAGGAATCTCGTCCAATTCCGTCTCGAATCAATTGCTGGAATTCCTTACCAGAACCGGTTACTTATCCGAACGATTAATTCGTATTACAACAGCAAGCGAGAGAGTGAGGGTGGAGTGCGATTCTGGAATCGGATGCGAATCCGGGAACTCCAGAATTGGGAGGAGTCGTATGATAATGTAGAATGAATTCCAGAATTCCTCTGATTTGTTCGGATTGATTCTGCAATCGACTCCGCGGGCGGAACTGATTTCGCAATGTGCAACATCGCGGACTAGAATGTGTTCTCTAGTCATGATTAATAAAACGGACATAACTTTTGATAGACCTGACAGCGCTTCAACTATTTTTTTTCAGATGATAGCTCTTATCTCTACTAAACTGTACATTCTTGGTCAGCTGTTGATGTATGTATTTTATATGAATAACGTCAAGTTACAGAGAGGGTCGAAACTTTTCAATCAACGTTTATTTTATTCCATAAGCTTTTCCTCTCTTGGTATTATAGGTCTCTTTATTCGACTCTTCTGTGCGTAATCTGTAATACGAATAAAGCACCCAAGAATGCAAGACAAAGAGAACGAAAACAGAACAAAAAGAGAAGAAGAGAATGCGAAAGACGAATAGAGAGAAAACAAACAGTAACAGTTGAAGCGATGTGGAGGCATGTGAGCGACATACCTGTAACACTTGGCACTTATAATACAATGCTAAACAATTACTCAAACTTCTTTTGACAATGTAGCCTGATATCAAAGTCAGCTGATGAAAGATGAAGAGTATACTGTGACGAGTTTTGAATGGATAGAATAGTCTGGGTGCATCTTCCATGACAGAAATAGTCTTCGACATCAGTAGAAAATGTTTGGTTTGCGAAAAAAACACTTTTATGTTCAAATTTCTGAAAAAAAAACATTCCTACTATACCGAGCATTTACCGTTACCGGTTACAACTCTGCTGTCCATCATGCACTGAATTTGCATTTTTTCTTTCACTTTTGCAGAACAACTATACCTGAAACGACTGAACGATATGCAATACAATATTGATATAGAACCATAAATACTAACTGTCAAAAGCTTTTGTACACTGTGAGTGTAGTGCTGATTCACTTATCTTTTATCTTTCATTTTTTTGCTGATTGCATCTCAATTTTGTGTGGCCTAGACTTTATTCGAGATGTGTGAAATCGGCGGCCAAATCGTTTTCATGTTTTCTCTCTTGCACTTTTTCAGTAAAGAAAAATGAATCTGCACACCGCATTTTGCTAACCAGTTTTAGATAAAAAACGAGCGCTTCGCGCAGTACTCTTCTACTTCTTTTGGCATCGTCGTCGAGCACACCTACAACTAAATCAGAAGAAAGATGAGTGTACTCTCGATACTAACGTATCTTGCACTTACAAAACACAAGTCAAATGGCTCCATCACGTTAAAGGATTCACGTTTACATTTCATTCGATCTGAATACGAGAAGCTAAAAACTGCTCATCCTCCGCCGGTGGATGACGACTACTACGATTACGATGAATACACCAAAGAGTTATTGAAGAAGTTAGCTGTCCAACTATTTTTAAAAATCGATGACTTGAATCTAGAATATTTCAGTCTGTGTATTAAAGGAAAGACAGAAGCTGAATCAAAATTGTTAATCATTGATAAATTTCGAGGACCTGTTCAATACGATCAGACACGTTATAGTTTGGTACTAAGTGAGCCAGTAGAAGAAGAAGCTTTCAATTCTCTGCCTCTTGACAGTAACAACAAAAAGAGCATGACTGCTCAACCACTAAAGCCGGAAGCTGATTCACCTCCACTCTTTAAAAATAATAAGCAGGTGTCACTCGTTCAGCGTCGAGACGAGGACCAGCAAAACCATATACCAGTTCAAACAAGTTCGAACACTCACGAAACACTTGAAATACCCTCGAAAACAACAGAAAAGTCAGAAATAAAACAAGAAAAACCTGACTACGTGCCAATAAAACAAGTAACTTGTATTATTTATAAGAACTTGAACAGATCTGAAGTAAACGATTTTAATCAGAACTTTTTATTTCAAGTGGTACAAGGAGACGATGGTCAACTTTTAGAGTTTGAGTGATCGACAGGTTTTGTTAGAACTCTCTTCTGATGATTTTCTTTCGTTTAGTCCGACGAGACCACCAAATTTCGCACGTCTGTACACTGATGGCACTGCTCATACAGTTCCAAAAGGCACAATTATCGATCTGTTTATTCGGCAGCAGTTGTCTGAACGCGATATCATTACGTTTACTCGTCCTCGCTCGAAATTCCGTCTAGTTGAAGCTATCAGTCTCACCGACGAATTCGATTCGTGGACATTCGATAACTTACAACAATTACTTGACTTTTGGATAATAATGCCTGCAGCACTCACCAGTAATAAAGAACAGGAATATCCTTTTCGTTGGAAACTGCACAATGATGCAATGATCAAATACCGAATTGTTGATCGAACAACAACAAACCTCACTAACATTGATGATACTACTACTACAGTTGATACACGAATTGACCGTCCACGTACAAATACTTTGGAAAATTTCATTCGTGATATTTGTGAGCTTGAAGATAATGGACTCGGCCAAAATTGGTTTGAAGCTCTTTCTCAACCAGAAAATATACTCACTTTTGCTCATCTAACAAATTTAACACAAAAAGAATGGGATGACGTGAAAAAACTCTCGATGAATGCACGAAAAACAATTAAATTTTATGTTGATCAAGAAAAACAGATGACAGTCGTAAAGAAAAGCGGAGGAAACAGTAACGAAGAGGATAACGGTAAGCAGATGAACTGTTTTTTTATAGCTTGCTGAAATTCTCTTCTCTCTTATTTATTGCAGCTGGTCAACTCACCGAATCGGAGCTCCTTGCTAAATTACATATGATCAAACTCTATTTCATTCATCAACTTCAAAAATCATACAATCTTCAGTCGATACCAAAGTTGGAAGCAAAATGTGTCGAGAAAGCATTCAATGAAATGCGAAATGAAGGCTATGAAGATGATGGTCTCTTTGATGAAATGAAACTGTTTTTTCAGCCATTGACCATCAGAGATGAAGAGCTTCAGATTAGTTCCATTGAGCTTCTAAATATCAACAAAGACCAACGGCAACTGAAAATACGTTATGAAAATGCAGTTCAAAAGTTAACTGAAAGTTATGAAGCCATCGATTATGAGAGAAATAAGTTGATTGCAGATCAAAAAGCTGCACAGGAAAAGTGTGATGAAAACCAGAAAGATTATGAAACAAAAATGAAGGAGGATCTAGAGTATGACGTAAGAACAAAAATGAACTTAAAATGGAAGAAGACATCTGAAAAGTTCAAAGAGGAGGTCGATAAATACAAACCAAAAATTACTGAGAAAGATAACATTTTGAAGGAAATTGAAAATTCCAAGATTTCTATTGAAAACCATTTGAAAGCGATTAACGTCAATCTGGGAACAGACAAAACAAAGATTGAGAAGAAGTTAATCAAATTGCATCGTGGGTTTATTATGTACGGTCCACCGGGTACGTGCTTTCAGTTCGACAGTACACCTAATTTAATTCTCCTTTGACTTTTTCAGGCACTGGTAAATCACATTTGATGAGTATGCTGGCAAATAAAATCGGTATTGCAATGTTAGCTCAACCTCTGGCTGCCGGTAATCTTGAACGCTCTCTTGTTGGACAGTCGGAAGCAGTGATTATGAGTCTCTGTATACGTGCAAATCGCCTTCCACATCTGATCTGCTGCCTTTCCATCGATGAAATTGATTCTCTTGCACCGAAACGTGATGAGAAATCATCTGAAGGAAAAGTCTCCAAAATTAGTGTTCTTTTATCAGTTCTCGAAGGTGCAGGAAATGTACCGAATCTGATGTTTTTCTCGGCGACAAATCGTCTGCATATGATGGACGAAGCCTTTCTAAGAAGAATGTCTGGTAAGTTTTTTGTTGGTCGACCATCGTCTGAAGCAAGAAAACGATTATTGAATAAAATATCGAAAACAATGATGCAACCAAAGGTCAGAGAGAAACTAGCAACGGCAACAACGAACTTCAGTGGCGCTGCTGTCTCGTAAGTAAATGAGTTGGTAACTAGGTATGAAGCAAGCCGAGCAGCTCGCATACAAGCCGGCTAGTTTAATCTGCTTCTATTTTCTCCTTTTACTAAAAAAGATTTTATTACCTACCAAAATCATTTATGACTCATTATTTAGTCTTAACTAATGCTCATAAGCCAGATATGTATTTTTCGTATGTTTAACTGCGAAGGTCGACCTTATGGAAGGGCTGCAGAATGCTTAACAACCAGAATTCAGAATTTTGTAGACTTGCTCGTATTAGATAATAGATCAAGCATAATCTAGCACAAGGCAAACTTTGTGCCGGACGCATTCTTCCCGTAAATACAAAATTCTGCTTAAAATTCAAAAAAAATTGGCAGAGTTTTGATAGAACTATTCCATATCACAGAATACAAACTACCTGCCTAACAATCCTCCCCATTCAAAACAATATTGTGCTGAGAATTTAAAAACCTAGCAGAGCTCCATTCTATTCCTCGGATTAAACGGACAATCATAGATTAACTAAGCAGAACTATAAGCATTGAACAGAATTTTTTACTGGCATGACTAGGCATGCACCGAGCTCGAGCTCTAGTTCGGCGTTCGATACCGAACGGTTCAGGTTCGACCTTCAGTTCGAGTTCGGGTTCGGTGATAGAGTTCGAGTTCGGGTTCGGTGATAGAGTTCGAGTTCGGGTTCGGTGATAGAGTTCGAGTTCGGGTTCGGTGATAGAGTTCGAGTTCGGGTTCGGTGATAGAGTTCGAGTTCGGGTTCGGATTCGGGTTCGGTCATAAGGTTCGGGTTCGGGTTCGTAGTCTTGGTGATCGAACTGTTCGCAGTTCGTCATGAAAAATATATTTGTGGCTATAAATCTCATTTGAAGTATTTCGCTGATCAATAAAAGAAGAAAAAACAATAGAGCATGCAAGTGAAGATTTAGTTGCTATTCTTCATATATTTACCGTGAGAAGCAATAGATAACAACTAATTTCAGTTTTTGCTATCTGCTAGTATTTATGATACACATATAAGAAAGAGCAGTTCAAAGTATGATGCATAGCACTTTATTTCTCCAAAACTCTCGTGAAAAAAATAAATATCAAGGGTGAGTGCTACGATATTACTTAGTTTATATTGGTTAGTAGAAAACTCCCATTTGTCTAGAATAACTGATTTGATAGACGATTAATGTGGAACAGCAGAGCCTATACATAGCCCAATTTATTGTTGAGAAAGATTGATCATTTAACGAGAAAATGATCAAGGTCCTGAAGATCAAATCAGGCAGTCACGTTTTTCTCATTTACCCGTATAGAGTGTGTAATTTTCTCTAGAGTTTAATAAATGAGATTGAATATTGTATATAAGTCATCTTTGTAGAAAAAATCAAGAAAAATTGCACCACCAATAAAATGAGAACTAATAAAGGTGAGCAAGTCTTCACATTGCAGATGTTTCGTTGGCAAGGATATGTCGTATGCTTATTTGACACGAAAGTTAGATACAAATTAAAAATCGGTGATATTACCAGAGATAATTTCTGCTTTGTGATTTAATAATTAAATCTTTTTTAATATAAACATAAATATTTTTATTATCATCTTATACAAGAAAAAAACAGCAAAAAAACACGTGTCAAACAAAAATGTGAAAAATTCAAGAAAAAAATTCTAGAAAAAAAAGCGATATAAACAACTTTTTTTTATATACTAACTGATAATTCAGTTTTTATTTAGTTTCAGAAGATAATTTATCTTTAAGAAAAACGGAAATACCAAGACTTGTTGAACTGAGGCGAGCACGTTGTTTTCGCCCATAATATGCTGCTGTACTGAATGCTGATTCAGATTTAATGCTTGTACTAGGCGTAGCCAAATATTTTTGAGCAAGTAATACTAAATTTGGTAATAATATTTTATTTTCTTTCCAAAATGTCATTGGTTCATAAGTATCAATTGACTTGGATACAAATTGATTTGATAATGTCTTGCACAATTTTAGTTCGTCATTAATAATTTTGGTTAATGTTAATGATATTTTTTTGTTTGTTTTTCACCATTTACATCATCGTCAACTAAAGTATCAAGAAAATAATCCATGAAAGATTTTTTCTTTCCATTTTTCTTCACTTATGATGAAGACGTATTGATACTTGATGTAGCAGTAGATGAAGATATTGTTGTTGATGCTTGACTATTTGATGTTGACTGACGAATTAAATGTTTTATCTCATTTTCTATTGTATTAATTTCACTACTTGTCATAAACGAGATTGCATATAGATCATAATAAGCATGAAACCAGAACAAAAAAAAATATATTTTTTTCTTGTAAAAAAAATGCACGACTATTATAACCAACAACTCACCAAAATTATTTCTGTTTGTGAACGATCTTGTTTCACAGTATAATAAATTAATTTTTTTAACAAACAATCTTTCATATGGTTGAATAATGGATCATCACTTGGATTAACAATTGACAAAAAATCTTTCTCAAGACGACGAAACATAAGAAAAGCAAGACCTATAGTAGGATATTCGCTGCTAGGGATGCAACGGTGACGATCATTCACCGGTTCACCGACGACCGGTAACCGGTGCGGACCGGTAACCGTTCCACCGGTAACCGGTGCGGATCGGTAACCGTTCCAC
>JAJEKB010019962.1:214834-226905 GCA_022393335.1 Macrotrachela quadricornifera
CCGGTGGAACGGTTACCGGTCCGCACCGGTTACCGGTGGAACGGTTATCGTCACCGTTGCATCCCTATTCGCTGCCACTAATTGTTTTAGTTGCACCATAGAAAGGCTTGAGTACTTTAACTAAGAGTTCAACTGTGTACCAACAATTACTTGAAAATTCCATAGGAGCTAAGCGCTGGTATTGCTTTTTGGTAATACCTAAATTAGCTTTATTTTGAAATAAATCACTGATAACATATCGATATAATTTCAATGTTTCCAGCATCTTGAACGTTGAATTTCATCTGGTACGGACGTCCAGATGTAATAAACGTTTAATTTTATTATCATTATGAAGATTATGTTCGGGTTTTTTTTGTTGAACGAACGAATATAAAATTGAATTATCTTTAATCATACCAATTAAATCTCGACTTTCTAAAAAGAAACATATATATAAACAAAGAATTATCTATCTTTAATACTGTAAATAGGCAGAGAGGTCACTGAAATAAATTATTAATATAATGTAAAAAACAGTGACTAACTTTGAATAACTAGACTAATTCGTTCATCTAGTTGTGTTGATGATAAACTTGAATATTCATTTTCATCAGTAATAACACCTATTTCAAAATTATCTTCGACATCATCAAATGTATCATCATTTTCATTTTCACTACAAAATGAATTTGTATCATAATCATCTGAATGATTTTCTTGGTTATCATAACGATCAATAATCTCATCTTTTTCACCATCCTATAACAAGATCAATACAAACAATTAAGTTTTTTAAAAAACAAAACAATATGCTTACAAAATCTTCATTTTCAACATCATCACAATGACATCAATACTATTTTCACTACTAGCTTCTTCGTCGGTTGATTCTTCATCATTAATAATACTAATTGTTTGTAGAGATTGACTTAATCGTTCTTCAGGATCGATTAAATTTGTTTCATTGGTTGTATTTGCTTTTTTTTCTTTTTATCAAGCCACAGTCCTAAGCCGTTGCAAACAATTAAATGAAGAAGATGTGCTTGACAACGAATACGAGTGATATCCCCACGTGTTAAATAATCAAACATTTTAATCATATTTGGTGCTGAATCACAAGTAATACCTGTTACTTTTTCAAATATATTTAGTTCCTTTAATTGTTTTTCGATTTCAGAACCAATTAATTCTGAAAAATGACGTTTTTGAAATGATGAAAAACGTAGTATGGTTGAATGTAAATTAAATTCATGATTTATATAATGTCCAGTTAATACTAAATATGATAAATCTTTGTCCGACCAGAAATCGGTCGTAATTGCAATAAAAGGCATTTTTGATAATAAATCAATCATAGAACCGGTATGTTTAGTGTATAGTTGTTTTAAATGTTTATTAATATAATTTCGACGTGGAGGATGATAATCTAAATCAGACGTACATGACCAAAATATCTAGATTAATAACGATGTTTTCTTACTCGGTGCTACTAATTGAAGAAACTTTCGAAATCCTGGTTTAAAAAAATCATCAAAAGTTCGACCATCCTGGATAATAGCCTCCAACGTTGCTTGATGAAATTTATTTTTCAAATGAGAAGATTTTTTTTTTTATTTGAACGATTTACAAGTTTTCCTTTAGGTTTAAATTCTTCTAATTTATGTACGTCACGTAAATGACGAATTAATGTAGTAGTTGAAGAAAGAGGTCTCGATAAAACTTTATGACAATTTTTTATTAAACATTTAGCTTGTAATGTTTCACCAGCATTTATTCTACGGAAATACTTCCAGACCGATGATTGTTTAGGAATTGTTGATGTTTCTGTTGTTGTTGTCATTATAGATGACTCACGATTGACAGTGGTATTTTGTGCCTGAAATTTAGACAAGCTTAAGAAAGCAATAACAATGTGTTCACATACTTTTATGATAATTAAATGATGATGTTGTTGAAGAGAAATAAGACGATGATGATACTGTTGAAGAGAAATAAAATGATGATGTTGGAAAATAAACAGGATAATAGTACTGATTATGAACGATTAGCTAGAAGATAACTGTAATAGTGGGTAAATTTCAAAAAAGACGGAAATTCGTTATTTATTAAAAATAGACTATGTAGACAGAACAGACAAATTCGTTATTTATTAACAATAGACTGTCCAGACAGGAAAAAACGAATCTAACATTTACGAACAATAAACTACCTAGAACGAATATATGATCTGGTTATCTTATATCGATTAGTACGCTCGCAGTACGACACGCTAATATGTGGAACTCGTATGCAACAGATATCGGACACTTAATAAAAGCGTATCATCTGATCCTTTATAAAAGCACCTTGATTTATCCCTAAGACTAGATTTATTATTATACCAAAAAGATATAAAAGAATTATATTGTTTTCATAATATATAATACAATGAATGTGAAACAATCTTTTGAAAAATGGAACCACAGATCTTTTAATTCACATTCTGATGCTGATTTCATTTAATTACCCATATGAATATCAGAAAGAGAGTTAGATGCCAAACTAACTCTGTTTAAAATAACTGTGCTTTGAAAAATGATTTTGAATTCTAACTACACCAGACTAGATAAATTTTGTGTTTTAATTTAAAAGTTAAAATATTCTTACTAAATGAATTTTATGTTATTTAGAATAAATAAATAAATAACAATCCATTCAGGTTTCTTTATGTACGTCAAAAAAAGAATACTCTTATCAAAACAATTTACGAAAAGAGAGAGCACATGAATCCTAACATTAAATTACTATAGTTTTGTTTTACTCTAATTTCGGATATCTTGTTCGATTACTTTTGTTTTTGATTGAAATAAAATAAAATAATTGTATTAAGCATTTCTATTAAATTTATCTTATTCTTTAATTTTATCTGATTACATATATTGTAATTTAATATAAAATAAATGAAATAGCTTAATTGATTTTATGAATTTAATTTTAAAGTAAATAAACTCCTGACATTAAACTTTTTTGTTTTTATTTTAATTATAAATAAAAAATTCTATTAAATTAATTTTAATGAAACAAATTGTACTAAAATAACCCTATACAAACTAAATTATTTTTTTATTAATTGAAAATACATGAAAAAATTCTGATATTTTTTTTGTTTTAATGATGAATAATAATTCTGATGAATTAATTTTTTCAATCGTTATAAAATAAAATAACTGTATTAAACTCGAAAATGGCCGGCTACTAGTATGTGCAATATCAATGTCGCATGTATTTTCCAAAGCTCAATTCGACTCCAATTCTGGGCATTTCTGAAAACCTCATTTCAATTCTCGTTGTAGTAGTTGCGATGTGCCTGGTCTTATCTTAAAAATGTTATGCTTTTGTACGTTCTTCTGTAACCAATGTTTTCGCGCTCTATTTTTTCTCTTTTTCTTAAAAAAAATGAAATGAGAATAAAAATTATTCACGACTATTACCATATTGCTTTCGTACTTAATTCTCTCGATCCTTCTTTAATATGTTTATACAACAGATGTCGTTAAGGGTAGTGGTCACTATCTGTTGCATTCTTTTACCGTTCTCATGTGTCATGTTGCTATTGTGATGTTCTCAATATTACATATTACGTACATTTGTAAAAAGCAATATGCGATTAGAATACCTATCTGTATCTCGTATTTTGCTTTTATCTTTTTTTCCTTAAAACTGTAAACCCACAGCGGCACAATAAACTAAATAATAAAAAGAGTAGTTTCATCAGCACGATATCGGCGTACTTAAGAACGTTATCATAGTTCTGATAAAAAATTAATTCCATTTAAATAGGTTTTTCTATTACGTTCAAACTTATCTGTCAATTACAGCGACCAGCAGAGACAACTGATAAAAATGTAAAACTTTTCCCGCAGAATAAGAATGCTTTTTTATTATCGAACCAACGAACTGTTCGGCATATATAGCACCGAACCCGAACCCGAACCCGAACCCGAACTCGAAACCGAACTCTAAGACCGAGCCCGAGCCGAACTCGAACTCGAACTCACAAACCCGAAGGTTCGGGTTCGGTGCATGCCTAGGCATGACATCATTTGCATTTTGAATGCCCGAACAGATTTCTGCCAAAATTCTGCTTACTTTTTTTAATTCTCAACAGAATTCTGTATTTGACTAGGGACAAGACGCCTTAATTCAGTCCAACATACTTCTTCAATTCTGGATAACAGAGCCTTTTGACGAGGATTCCTCTCCATCTTCTCTTTCAGGAGTTTGATTAGTGATATCACAGTTCACCATTGCTGTCAACGACGTACGAGCATGAAATATGAAGTTAGTGAAGAAGATGCTTTAACCCTAGCAGATCGTACAGCTCGACAATATCAGCTCTTTCTCGGACTTGACACTCTTCCTCGCTTACAATTACGTAACTATTACGAGTCGAAAATGTTGGAACAGGCACAAAAGCAATTATCACAGGATGATTTGGACTCGGAGGGTGGCTTTCACCTTCCTAAACACTGTCAATTCACTGGAAAAATCGTTATTAGTCTACAGGAACAGTGTGTTCGAATTGAAGCTGTTCGACGAGAGAAATCAAAGAATAAACGCTACATTATTGAACAACCTTTCAGAGAAACTGAACAAAATCTACAACAACTACTTGAACGCATCACTTCTTACGGGACTGATCGCAACGTACAGCTTTTGCAGCTAATAGACCTGAATCTCCTGTCTTCGAAAGGTGCCTACGATGAACAGAAAGTTTCTGAAACATTGAAAGAAAGGTACGATGAATGTATGGAATATAAGCGTTCGATGATTGTTTATGATCTCGACTCACTTATCGGAGTTAATAAATCGGAATCAGATTCGAATATGGGTACGTCTGTGAGTTCCTCGATCGTCAATCAGCATATCTACGTCTATGTGACAAGTCGTTTCGGCGAAGCTAAAATTGAAATCAATCACACTGATGAGAAGCTGAGAATTGAACGTTGGGCTATTGCTATTGTTCGTGATCCATTTCTATTGAAAAAATTTACGGCTGACGTTGATTTTACAGCAACTGAGGAACAACGAGAGAGAGAAGAGGAAGAACATCGAAAATCAACAGATGTCATCGCCTGTGTCAAATGTCGTGATTACTATGTTGAAAGTGAAAATAAAATGGGACAATGTACCTACCATGATGGATTTATTTATGATAATTCAGCTTTAGATTTGAAAAAATATCGATTGAGTGAAGCTCTCGAAGAACTAAATCATGATGATTTTTTGGCGATGAACGATCCGAAGAAGAAAGATGAGACTGAACGACGTCGTACCCGTTTGAAGTTTATTTGCTGTGGTGCAACGGTACAAACTGGTGGATCAACCGGTGGGTGTAAAAAAGGAAAACATGGTTTGGAATGCGAAAGACAGAAGAGAAACAATCCCAATAGACTAAGCAAAACAGAGATCAAACAGTGGGAAGATGAATGTTTTGAAAATATGGAATATAATTTGGAGTGGACAGAATTATTTGAAAAGAGAATGAAATTACCTAAGAAATAGACAGAATGACGAACTTTTCTGTTGACATCAGGCACAGCGAACTACGGACAATATTTTTTGCAACTTTTCGCTTTTATAAATCGCAGTGTCGTTACTACGTAGAAGCGTTATTATTTTTGTTTTTCTGAGAACGGCTGCAAGGAACGGAACCGATCTCATCTCGTAGTATGATCAAGTTTTCGCTGCAAGAACTAATCTCCTACTCTGTGACAAATAACAGAACTCAGAAAAGAGTACCTCTTGAGAAGACCAAAGTAGATAAAGCATAGTATTCAAATATTACAGAAAGCTTACACAAAGACAATAGAAGGACTACCATCATCCAATTTTGGAACTGGTTAACATTGTCATCAGATGCCTATTTAACAAATCAGTGAAATATGAGAATTTTCAAATTGATAAGGAAATATTTCAATATGAGAGACGTAATTTGATGTGGGATAATCTCTTAATAATGTTGTTGAGATTCATTATTGAAATAAGAGCTTAATAATGCAGGATATATTTGTAACATAAATCATAATGATGCAAATGGTTTGTAAGTATTGGACCTGTATTGCGAAAAGGGGATCAAAAGCATGTTAAAAAAGAAACTTTGAAGATTAGAAGACTACGGCATTTAATCAATTAAGGCAAAAGGTGAGAAAACGTATGTTTTTTTTGAAACAAATGCTACTAAGAAATTTTGCGTTGATTGAAGCGTGTTCGTGTGTCATAAAGAAAGGAAAACTATCAATGATATGGAGAACTGGTAGATGTGCAATCTTCTTACTTTGATCACTTGGTACTTGTCGAACAGGCAATGGTTCACATGAATCTTGACGGTTTTTACTTAATTAATAATTGACTGAGTGATTCGTTAGTTTGCGCATCAATCTTCAAAGTAGCACCGTTCATTACATAACCAGGATAGGTAAAATGTCTCTGCCATAGACAACGAAATTCGTGTTTGAAATCTAAACTAGAACCACTTTCAAAAGCGAAAGAAACACGAATCTCTTTTTTATTCCAGCCTTGTCGTTGTTTTGATTGATTCGATGAAAAATGATTCGGATCAGAAATTATGTTTTTTTGTTCCCTTTCTTGTCTTGTTAGTTGATGAAGTAATTTTGTGGAACTCACATATATTTTCGAAGAAAATAGTGAGTGTAAGCTTTAAGTCGACTTTTTACGGCTCTCTCCCCCCTCCATTACAGATCATGGTAATCGTGGCTAGAGCAACTTAACAACTGGGGCCACAGCCCCAAAGTCATGGAGTACAAATTGCTCTTAAAAACCGAGGTTAAAGGTCATTGGGTGTAGATTGCCTCCCTAGCAACCAAAAATAGTAAGCTCCGGAGTCCTTTTCCATAGCTCCGTAGCAACAGAAAAAGGTGCCACACAGCATTATAAACAAGGCTTAGATTGTTCTCAGACATTCTAGAACATTTCAAAGTCTTCTTTTCTTTAAGATTGAAATAGCTTGAATTAGACATGCAACAGTGACGGTGGCCCACCGGTCTTATCGCCACCACCGCCACTCCCGGGTCCCCCGTCCACGGATTCACCGGCTCGTTAATCTACTTATGTCATCTAATTTTATTTTTTGGTGGTGGTTTCTTTCTTCCTTCTCTAAATAAACAGTATGGTAATAAATTCCTTGATTCTCAATATAATACACAAAGTTTTAAGGATTTGTATTGGACAAAAATAATTAAATACACAAGAATAATATAAAAGTCGGCACGTTTGGAAGAAATTATCACAAACATAATGATTTTATATTGTAAAAGTTGGTCAGAATTCGTCTCTGATCAGTTCACCGGTCCACCGGTCTCACCGCTCTCACCGGTACTACGTTCTCATCAGTCCACCGGGGCGAGCGGTGCCCCGGTCCTCCGTTAAGCGTTCACCAGTCTAGCGGTGTTTCCAGTGGACTGGTGAACGGTCACTGTCACCGTTGCATGCCTAGCTTGAATATGTTTTTGAATGCTTCTAACAGCGAGGATTCGAGTTTTATGCTAATGAACGATTATATGGGAGATATCAAGATAAGGGTTAGTGATGTATTGATTGAGGGTGAGTTTGTTGAAGCACACCGTGATCGCGATTTCGATCTTGCTTGAGGGCCTCATCAGACGGTTTGAATTGGATAATATAGAGGCAATCTATTCTAATGATCCTAAGATCACAAATAGAACTTGCATATATATCCAATTAATGTATACATAATTTTCTGAAGCGAATATTCGATAGATAAATTTTTAGTAGTGGCGAGTTGTCGAAGCACACCGTGATCGCGATTTCGACCTTGCTTAAGGGTCTCATCAGACGGTTTTTGATCAAAGTGAAAGAAGTCATCGCGTGATTGATTGTTGGGTTTTTTTTTGTTTTAAAAAAAAACTCAATAGAATAATAGATGGTAGCAGACGATGAGATTTGGTATATGGATAAAATTGATTTTTTTTGTTTGCAACTATATACTGGAATTCATTCTTTTCGATAGCGAGAATATGACGTTTGAAAGTTTTTCGAAGTAAATCGCAAGGAAATTGAATTTTATATGGAAGTTTAGATTTTCTGTACAATCCTTTCTTGTTTTCAAATTATATTGTCTCGGTTAGTGTTGTTCTAATACTCACATTGTGCTTTTACGATAACAGTCATTTGGATTGTTCTGTTTTTATGTGTCGGGTGGAATGTTTAATACTGTTGATTGTAATAAATGTAAATATATTCAGAATAAAGAAAAATTTTTTGTGAAGATAGTGATAAAGAATTAGTGAAATAAAAGCATAGGAATCGAACGATAAACGTCATTATTTATTTTAAATAGATAGAACAAATGAAAAAAAAGGTTAGACAATGTAGTTAATACATAACAAAATAGTATGAATATTTTGAATAACGAAAGATAATTGTAATCTTATGTCGAGTATTTTTAAGGTGTATGAAATGAATCATCATTCTCTAAAATAGAACAAGAGAAATGAAATAAAATTAATGTATTTATTTATTCGGGAAGCATATTGAAATTTGTTTGTCTTACTCATTCGATAAATACAAGCGTTTTGATTCCAAAAGTTACTATTGTTTTGATCAATTTGATTACTAGTACATGGTATATCTGATAATGATCCTTGGTTTTCTGTATTAAGAAGTATAATAGCTGGTTGATAAACATCAACTATAGTTGGTTTGCCACGGTTATTAATTGTCTATATTCGTGTTACAAATAAAAAAAAATGCTAAAACTGAAATGTATTATTAATATATACATATATGAAGTCAACCACCTTGAAGAAAAAGAAGTTTCTTGTCTGGATAACCCATAATTTCAAATTCATCCCATGGTATATTATTATATATGGTATAGTGTGCATATGGATTGAAAGTATCAGGAGTCCATTCATCATCATAATACTTATAAAAACCTGATAATGATTGAACAAATCTTACTTTTCCTTATTTAATTAAATATATATAGAAATATAGAGAAAACTACATAAAAGTCAGATTATATATAGAAATAATATTGAATTTACCTGTATGGACGGGTCCAATTAAAATAAGACATTTTGCTTTTATGTTATTGAAGAATTCTTTTTTAATCCATTGATTGATAAATTGTCCTAGAATAAATATCTTGTGAATGAAATAACAATTGAAAGAAGTAGTATTTGAAAAGCTGAAAAATATCTCATGCTTTCATTGAGAATTCTAGTATACATACGTAAATTAGATGTACAAGTAGGAAATGATATAGGCCACATATAATAAGGTCGTATGTGACCAGCTTGATAGACATCTCGTTGAGCTTGATGATTAATATCACGAAATGCAGCAAAAAATCTTTTTGTAAAGAAAAAAGAGCAATCAATCATCTTATCAATGCAAAAAAGAAAATAAAATAAAAAATACAAACTCTTCTTGGCGGGCTTGAAATATATCCGGTAAGTAGAGAAACATTTCACTTATAGCTCCATCCACTGTTGTTTTGGCTAATTCACAAAGTCTTTTGATAATTTTTGTCTCTTCATCATTAAATTCTTTATTGGCAAGTCGTTAAAAAAGGGCCATTTTTGATAATAATGTTTGAGATGATCGACTTTTTTTGTCTCTAAATAAAGAAAAACTCTATTAGTATTATTATTACGAGAAGAACAATGTCTACATACTTGGAACTGTTGTTATGGCAGTTGAAAAAAAAGTGAACTTAATGTGTATATATCTACAATGAAGAAAGAAACAATGTAGAATAAATAAGTAGAAGAAAAAGATCAGAAATAAATGAAAATTGAATAAATCTTGAGGGTGAGGATGATTAGTTATAGCACACCGTGATCGCGATTTTGACCTTGCTAAAGGATCTCATCAGATAATTAAATTTTTTGTATATGTTCTGGGAAGCTTTTTGTTGTTTTTGATTGGAAGGGAAGTTGCATATGTTAAATATTTGAGGTTATTTGAGAAGGTAGAAAAGTGCTTTTAACGTTTCTAGGGTTGTTCGAAACTGAATTCGTATATAAGGATACATGGTTTGTTATGGTTTTATTTCTTATTAAAATATGTATGACAAAGAAAGAAACAAAGACATAAAGTTATATGAGTTCATATGAACGATTGTTTGAAGCGTTTTTGTAGTCGTGTTGATTGTTCATCTTCATTGTTCCGTTTGAATGAGATCGTTGGATGTTGTTGATGGTTGTCCGGAGTTGGGAATGTTGCTGTCTGTTTCATTTTCAGCATCGGAGTCACTCTCGTAATTTTCAATAACATGCTGTTGGTTTTGTGGTTCGGTATTGTTAGTTGCTTTGGATAATATATCACCATTTTGGTTTGTATTTTTATCTTTTTTAGCTGATAATTGACCTGAATTATTTAAGTGGATATTGTTGGTAATGGTAATTTGAATTTGTTTTGGTTGACGGTCCTTGTTGTTTTGAAAAACTACGAAGAAGCATGAATTTATGCATTAGCATTTTGAATAGTCATATTCTTTGTTTTTATGGTTCATGATACTTACAAATGTTGTTTTCGATGAATGGTTTTTGATTATTCGCAATTTGATGAATATCGGTTGGATTATTTGCCATTCGAATGAAATTTGTGAATGAAAATCTGGAATGAATGAATCAGTTTAGATTGTTTGATTTTAGTGATTGTTTGTACGTAACATGTGCGCTATATACAAAATTGATCTTACCTTTGTACGTGTGAAAAATCGAATAGAATCGAGCAATATTAAGAATGAAATAATCTAGAATAGAGGATACTAAAAGCACATGAATATTTTCCTGTTGATAGAACACGTTTCAGAGGTTATGTTTTATTTTTCATTAAAATGTGGAAGATATTTTTACAAAAGAAAAGTTAGTCTATAGATATAACGTTTTTTTAGTTCAGTTTTGAGTAACTGGTGGATTGATAATAAGTACAGCTGTGAATATACGTGATTGATCTTCTTCGAGAGCCCATTTAAGTACTCGACAATGTAAATAGTGTCGATGAGGCTCACGCATATAATCGGATAGTATGTCTTCGATTTTATCATATAATTCATCGGCTTCTTTCACTATTGAACTTGTGGATCCTATTGAAATTGACGATCCCCAAGAGACAAATGACGTTGCTGGTGATGATACCACTCCACTATTATTGTTGGTATCAATAGGTACTTCTTGTTGTTGCTCTTGATAATTAATTTGAGCTGTTAATGGTGGAGTGAATGAATTCATTAATTGATATGATTGATGGTGATTGTTATTTTGTTGAATATTTGGATCAGTCATTTATAAAATGGTTGGATCTATGTTGTTTAGATATGAGAGTAAAATATTATTCTATACGTCAAAGAGTTATGCTTACTTTTTTGATGAAAATGCCTTGAAATTTTGAGATTGTGTAATATTTGAAAAGCTGCTATAAAAGAAATATGTGAAATCTACAATATAGAAAAATATTATATTTCAGAAATAGTTTAGAAATGAAATATCTGTATGTGAAAATTTAATCAAATAGTATTTCAAAATGTTTTACAATATACGAAACGAAGTACAATAAACAACAATACAAGTTAGAGATTCTTATCGATCACGTTTGAGGACGTCGACGCACTAATTCTTGAGTCAAATTTTCACTGTTTCGATTTCCGACAATAAGTCTTGTATGGATAACTGGTGTATGTTGAAATATTTTATTCCATAATTGATGAAAATCTTTTTTATATGTTGAAAGTCGCTCCTCATGTGTGTAATGAATAATGAGATTGTTATTCCATTTCGATTCTTTTTCAAGTCGTTCTTTAATTAATAAATCAGTCATTTCTTCTTTGGAATTAGGATCCATTGTTTTTGCTAATCGTGAAGCTATTTGATATTCAGGAATAGTTGGTTTTGTATAATAATTGGCGACGTATGGCACTATAATCATTTTCATTTTGAATCATTAGTAGAATCGATGATGTGACCATATAATTATTGAAAAATTTTTTGAATCGACTATAAATAAATCTTGATTGATAGCTATAATTAAAAATGAAGTAGTGCAAGAATTGGAATGAAATC
>JAJEKB010019962.1:251905-282041 GCA_022393335.1 Macrotrachela quadricornifera
ATAGGGTTGTTCGGGCCAACCTGGGGTTATCGAGAGTGCTCTACAAACGTCCCCATAGAATCTTCAGCGATTATCCATGAAATGAGCGATTTCCAATTTGCTGCCATCTGATTGGCCAGTTTTTTTACCTATAGAGAAGCGGATGCAGCGGCTAGTAATTTGAGATAGGTACGTAGATATTTTAAAGCTTGGAGATCTAAGGTAGCCCTTACCGACTATAAAAATTGGACTTGATCAGAGTATGATACACTTACTTGTAAATTGTCATCCCTATGCATAATATATAAAGAAATCAAAAGCCTAGATTACCTATATGGCAAACATACTAATACAGGAAGTGCTTCCAATGTTGTCAATGGTCTCGTTGACTCACGATTAGGGCTCTCTCCCATGTAAACAAATTTAACAGAAATTAAAATGTTTTTTAATTAAAATCGTTAAAAAATGATTAAAAATCGACTAATACGATACGCTTTTAATCGATTATAATCGAAAATAGATGAATTAATCAATAGAAATCCAGCTTTTTAGATTATTTGATTAAAAATCGATTAAAAGCATATGATTTTAATCTGATTCTTTTCCTTAATTTTTTTACATGGACTCTTCCGATTACAGCTATATTACTTCATGGTTTTTTGAGTTTGAAGAACCTGAATCTGTATTCCATTTGCCTCGAAACTCCATTGGTTAAGCAGTAACCAATAAAAATTAAGTTATGAGAAAACTGGTTGTCTTTCGAGTAAATGAAGGGCGGGAGTTCTAATATGCAGCAGTGAACTATTGGACCAATGAATCGGGAAATTGTACCATTATCAGTAGAAATGGATCACCCCACAAAAATGTATATAGACAGTAGAAATGGAAAATATATAAATATATGGAAACTTCAAGAAGAGAAAAATATATATATACAGGGTGTCTCACAAATCACTATACAAAAAAACTTAAATATCTCTCGTAGCGCTCGAGCAAACGAGCTGATTCTTTTATCAGTCAGAGAGGTATGTTCAAAATTTATATCCATGAAGATATGCCTAGAGAGACTCTTTGTTAGGTATCACTATTGGTCTGAACAAAAAAATATTTATTTTTCACAGATAGTAGAAAAACAATATAGCTAACAAAAGCTCTCTATAGGCATATTTTTATGATTATAAAGCTAGAACATGCCTCTATCATTGATAGAAAAATCAGTTCGTTTGCTCGAGCCCTAGGCGATGTATTCAATTTTTTTTTGCATAGTGACTTTTGGACATCCTGTATAATATATTAGTTGAAATTACACATATACTTAAATTCAAGGAGAAATGGTTTTTCTTTTAAGATGAAATGGTTCAATAAGAGAAAGAAAGAATGAAAATAAAATAAATAAATACGTTAGTTCGATGATAGACAAAGATATTGTCCACTACATCTGTCTTCAGATTATAATTAATCGCTGGCTCTGTTCGTTTGCTGTTTATAAAATAGAAAGTTAGAATCATTGTTGTTCAGAGTTAAGGAGACCATAAGATTGAATCCTCATTTAATCAAATTCTGTTACGGAGAATTCTTTTGGTATATTAAATTGATTTTTTTGTAGATCGATTGGTTTGATAAATATCATGAATCCAATGCAGCGATTTAGAAAAAAATTTACAGTTCTTTACATATTAAAACTCGAACCAGAAATGTGATTTTCTTCAAGTTTATCGAATTATGTTCGCCATTTGGCATCACACTATCAGATTGATGCTCATGCAATCAATTTAACTTCTATCAATGGTGCAGCTACAACATGTTGTTCAACATATGTTAATCGTATTTCTCATTTTCTAGTGCTCTGTAATTTCACTTCTATTGGTATATGTCCTTAACATGAAAAAAATACGCATTTCTCTCTATATTTTTTCCATTTTTACTTGCCGATCGAGAAATGGTTAAAGCATTTCCCCTCCATTTTAAACCATTTCTGCTTGAACATATCCTTAAGATGAAAAAAGAATAAATATGCATTTCTCTCTACATGTTTCCATTTCTGCTTATTGATCTAGAAACGGTTAAAGCATTTTTCTTACAATTTAAACCATCTTTCATGGAAAAGATTGGAATTAGAATAAATTGTCCGTTTGGTAATATGGAAAGTTTGATGTTGAAAAAGGACTTCTGCTTGACTTTATGGAGTTAAAGCATTTCTGCTAGAAGTAGAACAATTTCGCTTTGTAGTGGGGAGATGGTCCAGCCTTCCATTTATTTTTATTTCAAATAAACTTACTGAATTGGCTATTGAACGAGAAAGAGCTATGCCAGCATCAAAACTACACTTCCAATCATTGTCACAGTAAGCCTATATTTTCCAGTTTTCGTTTAAATCGGCGTGACGCAGAACATATAACGAAATAGTAGTTGGAGTAAATGAGCCATTTAAACACGTGGTGATAGCCGTTGGCGTAGATGGAACATCGTAATATTCATCTGTACCAGCTTCATCATCACTGCCTAGTTGATTTGTTTTCATTTAACGAAAAAATATCTACATATACATAAAAAAATTATATCAAACTGTTTTTCGTTAGCAACAATGATTATATACGTGTGCAATTTTTTTCTATCACACGCTGCTTCGCTTAACTGTTATTTGAATATCTTTTCAAAACGCATTTATGACAGAAAGAAAGATTTTTTTCTTCACTACTTATCTTCATAGAAGAAAAAACTCACAGCATATGCAGCATGTGGGTACTAGGACAATTAGTCGCCGGACATTTCGCCGTGGACGTTTCGTCGTGGACACTAAGTCGCATGGACAATTACTCGTGAGACAAATAGACGCATGGACAATTAGTCGCGAGACAAATAGTCGCGGACAACTCGCCGCCTAATGAAAAAGGACAAATAATATACAATTGAACTTTCTTGTCGCATATTCAAGTCAAGCAACGAGGGAAAAACGTTCATTTCTCCTTTTGTTACGTTAAGTGTGACATATTAACATATCAACATGTCTAATATTCAAAAGATTTTGTCTCCCAAGGGGAAGGCAATGATTATTTATGCTGGGCATAAATACACTTAGATCGACAAACAGTTGTTAAACTCATTTTTCGATGTCATAATCGTGATTGCAAAGGTAAGTTTATCTAATAAAAAATTAATATGAATTTATAACTTAATCTTTATAAAGGACGATGTCACACCAATTTAGAAATGAATGCAATATTATTAGGGCCAACTGAACATTGTGATGCTCCAAACCTGAATAATCTTCCAATTATTAAATTACAAAATGAAATTAAAACTCGTGCTGCCACCACGGATGAAGCATCAAGTGCCATTCTTTATTCAGCTTTGCGATCTTTACCTTTATCAGCAGCTGTTGGCTTGCCACGCAATGAATCATTAATGCGCACAATTCGTCGACAACGTACAATTATTGCTCCAGATGATTCCAGTAAACTTCCAGCCAATTTAAAGAAAACAGATTGTGGTGAAGATTTTTTGTTATATGAAAGCGATGAATTAATTATTTTCACAACGGAAACTAATTTAAAAATATTAAAAACTTGTAAACATTGGTTTGCTGATGGAACTTTTAAAGTGAGTAACAAATGCGATCTTTCTAAGTTAAAATGAACTTTTTAGGTTTGTCCTAATGAATTCTATCAATTATTCACTTTACATGCATTATTTACATCACAAATTATTCCATTAGTGTATGGTCTTCTTATTGGAAAAAACACTTCGGATTACAATACATTTTTTGAACAAATATTAGATAAAGACGATTTTGAACCAACATCAGTTTTAACAGATTTTGAATCAGGCACTATTAAATCAATTCAAACAATGTTTCCTGATATTTTACATAAAGGTAGACTTTTCTGTACAATTAATAAGGTAAAACAATGGTTTTATTTATAGGTTGTCTCTTCCATTTCAGTCAATGCATTTGGCGTCAAATACGAGCAAAAGGTCTATCAACCAAATACCAGCAAGATGAACAATTTCATTTGAATGCAAAAAAATTAATTGCCTTAGCATTTGTTCCATTGGTTGATGTTGTCAAAGGATTTGATTTAATTGTAGAAGAATTTGACGATGAAGCTGAAGACTTTATTGATTATTTTAAAAAAGTATGGATTGGTGAAAAAAAACGAAGAGGTAAGAGTTGATTACTAATATATCTGTCTCTTATATATTCGTTTAAGGAACTGGTCGAAAAAAACCAGGATTTGAACATGCACTTTGGAACTTATATGATCGAGTTATCAATGATTTACCTCGATCAAATAATTCGATTGAAGGATGGCATAATGCTTTTGCAAATCGCGTCTCCATTACTCATCCAACAATTCCAAAATTAGCAGACAAAATTCGTCGTGAACAATCGAAATTTGAAATCGATATCGCCCAAATTCGTTTCGGATTTGAACCAAAACCAAAGAAAGCATCGTATAAAAAACTGGACGACCGAATCAAAAGATTGGTATTGGCATATGATAGTAATCAGTTGCCAGAATATTTGAATGGAATCGCAGCCAATATAACAATGTAAACATCTATATTTAGACTAGAATATGTTGAATATTATTTATTGTAATATTTTTTTTGTGAAGATTATTTTTTTGTAATTTTTTATTTGCTATTGTTAAATAATAATTAATGTTCAGAGAAATATCGTGTTTCATTAAGTTTTATGCGTCAAACTGTCCGCGACCTATTGTCCGTGCGACTAACTGTCCATATGACTAATTGTCCGCGACGAAATGTCTGCGACGAATTGTCCGGTCACCCAGCATGTGTGCTTTTTACATAGCATCATGTTTCATTTCTATCTAGAAATTTCCAATAAAAAGATTGTGCTTATACAATGAGCCTGTGTTCTCTTTAGTTTGAAAAAAGGTATTATTAATTCTTATTATTCATTATATAACACTTGCCTTTTTTCTGATCTGCATCTTCTCTCACAACTACATCTCATGATCAAGTTGCAGTTAACTTCTAAAGAATTGATTTAATTTTGAAAATAAATATAGACACACTGGATCTATTCCAGGACAAAATAAGGAGAAAGGATTGTTAGAAAATACTAAGCATATAAAAGGAAAGAAAGAAGAAGATCAATATATACACTTCATATAAGTCGTTCACACAATAATAGAATATAGGAAAAAAGATGAAAATGAATCACACTATGATAAAACTAACACTCTAGTATGTGATTCTCTTTTCGAAATAAAAATAAAATATGTGATAATGTAGTAATACACAAAAGTCATTTTTTTTATTATAGACAATCATCAGGACGTATATATGAATAAGTGATCCTAAATAAGTTAAAATAATTGTATTAATAAGAATTATGCTAATTTTTCTGCCTTTTTTTTTACTGAATACAGAGACGAGAAAAATACAATCAGAGATAAAAATTTCTTGTCTCATTTAAATGGAATTTCATATTTATAATGTGATAGCATAAAACTCGGGATTCCGAAACTTCGCCAGTATAGACTTTCGCCAATTATTGGCGATAATCCAGCAAGCATGTTGGCGAAATTCCACTGAACTTTCGCCAATTTGCAAATATCCAAGAGATGTATTGGCGAAAGTTCAACTGACCTTCACCGATTGGCGAAAATCCAGAGGAAAATTAGATGAGTTTTTATCAATTGAGTGAAGTACTGATATCGCAAAAAATATATAAGAGCTTTGTCGAGTATTGTAAAATGTACCGCAGTATAAACAGTTCAAAAATCAGAAAAAATTAAGATGTCAAAGAGTGAAAATGCTCGAACGAGATCAGAAAAATCCAAAAATGTGCCGATATTTTTAGATTAGAGTAACAAAAACTGACTTTTCAGTAAAAGCGATATGATATATGGAATCAGAATGAAATTCTGTAGCAAATGATGCTAAATTTATTAAAATTCTCGAAATACTTGTTTTTCGAAAATTCCTGGGGTTCCCTACAGGCCCCAAAAGACCCACGAAAAATGAAAGTCGTTTTTCAGTAAGAAAAAATACCTCATTTTACTCAGAACTTAATGCTGATTTCGAATATGTAATGCTTTTCGAAAAATATTCGAGGAAAAAGATTAGCCTTAATCCCATTTGTCCTTGAATATCACAACTTCCTAACTTTGTTTCTCAAAATTTCGACGTGTTGCCCCCCATTTGAAAGGTTGAGAGTTAGCTCATTTTGTGCAGAATTGAATACTCTACAAGAGCCAGTAGTCAAATTTTTGTTACTGTAAAAGCAGCTATAAAAAAAAAAGAATATTAAAAAATTTCTTAAAAAAATAAAATTTATTTTTTTGAAAAATGAGAAAATTTTTCAGAAAAACTAAATAGCTGAGAAATGTCACATATATCAATCAATGCAGTTTTTTATGGTCTTTCAAATGAGACATTACCCCACATTACTCGATGTAATCTGACTTCAAAAAGTCAAAACTACTGAAAAGTTGATGTTTTTCGGAGTTTTCAGGAGTACGTATCTTAAAATGCCTGTAACTGCGTGAGTATAAGATATTAAGGTCTAAAAAATTTTTCATGTAGAATCGAACAAAATTTTTAAAAAGGCATGTTGGAAAAAATCATGTTATGGCCTATCAGACCGATCCTAGATATTCTCGTGCAACGTCTCTTAATAATTTATTCTATTTCTTGTAGAACTATTATTTATGTTTGTAATAAAAATTTTCTCTCTGCAATCCTGTTTATACTGCTTTCCCTAACTCTTATTTATTATTTCTACTAATACCGAATCTTCCTGTATTAGTTTGTTTCTCGTAATGTACTCTTCTTTACTTCTTTATTTTCATCTGAATTCATTCATATATCATTTTTTGATATAGTCTAGTGCATTTCTTCTGTTTTTCCTTTGTTTGTGTGTCTCTATTAACTATCTTTATGTTCTTCATTTAGAAAGATACTATCTTGTGTTATACTCTCTTGCTCGTGTACACCTATTTAAGTTCAATAAAATTAGCACAAGCGTTTATTTTGAGAAATCTGATACATAATGCAGATCGATTATTTTTTTGTAGTTTTACTTTATCGTATCTATTTGATGTTGTTAGCTGTTTTTGATACATGAATCTATCCAAAATCATTGTATTTTAGTAAATTATTACTGAGAAACAACATATTGCCGATTTTTCACTTGATAGATAATTATTTTAACATTTTTTGTTTACGATTAAAAAAATTACTCCTTAGTAAGTGTGTTTAAATAGCCAATGAACGTGATCATGATTTAATACTTCTAACATTTTTTAACCTGAATCTAGAGTTCGACGAAGTTGCCCTGATCCCTATTATTTCCTATCGAAATGCAACTTTCTGTTCACTCAAAGTTTCAAGATAATGTTTTGTAAAAATAAAACGAGAAAACATATGTACACATGTCAAGAAAAACGTTGTTCACTAAAGATAAATAAGTAAAATGGAAAAAATAACACGTTTTCATTACTCTTTGAGTTTATGTTTACTTAATACAATATTATTATACCTTGCAAATGTCTAATGAGAATATCAATAAACACAAAACACAGTTTGCCGGCTTGTCCAAACGTAACGCTGTTATGTTTTTGACATACTTCTCTTTAATTATTTTGAAAAGTTTAAGAGCTAGAAAAATTGCTCGAACGTTATTGGACGCTGCTTATCAGACTTTATCAGTCATATAAAAATCATTTTTTTTGGTTGAAGACTCAGATGTACAGGATTAATTCATTATCACGTAATGCTGTTACCTAAAAGGACCTTTTTTCCTCAATGTCTCCGAAAAAACTAATTTCTTGTGAAACGCTTCTAAAATCAGTTGTGTAAAGTTTTGAATGGGCTTTCAGACAGTAAAAAAGATTTTTTCCAAATTACTTTTGTTCAAACAAAAAATGCAGAACATCATCGTAACGCTGTGACATAGTTTTTCTCGACCAATTTCGAGACACTTAACATGACTAGAATTATTAGATTTTTCTAAGTGTTAGTCTTTTCTGTATAATTAATTGTTCTATGCAACAACTAGATCAATACTTTAAGTTGGAAAATTGATAAAAGTCTACGAATTGTCCTAAATTATAAAAGTCAAAACTTAATATGCCATTTTGTAGAGAATTAAATTCTGCATTGAATGGTATATTTCCCAATTCTTTTTGAAAAAAAACTTTTTGAATGCAAGAAACCTGATCTTTTTTACAAAATAAATGTCAAATTCGTGTTACATGGACAAGCTCGATGGAATCTAGAATTATATTATGAATACGAATAAGAGTGTCGAACAAAGGTTAAAACACTATGATGAATAAAAAGAAAGACTTCGAATACCGAATAAAGAAATCTAGTTTTGGACTTTTGTATCTGTCCTCCCTATTACCATATCGATTTGTTCTTATTGACCTGGTCTTCAATCTTTTCTCTCGTTTCACTTTTAATGTGTTAAAATGTTTTATCTACCATCTTTAGCAGAATGTGTTAAGTGAATGAAAATTGAAATCTAAAATGCGGTTATTCAATAGGGTGTATCCACTACTTGTTTGAATGTATTGAAAGACAAAAATTTTTGTTAAATTATCATTTACATAAATCTGATAAAAGAAATTCATCTTTCGTTTCATACTTGTTATTGCTAACTATTAATATTAAAATGTTCTTATCAATGATAAAGTTATTGCATAATCTATATGAAATCTATTGTCTTTATAAAATATTTAACTTTTGAAAATTAAAAAAAAGCAAAATAAATGAAATGTGTTCCTCATCAAATGTATGGTTAATAAGTATTGGTTGGTCCGATGCAATATTTGTTGATTTTCTTGTTTGTTCATCATCTTGTTTAACAACAAAATTAGATATTTATCATTGGTTTTTTGCTCATATTGATGATAAAATTCTGCAATATGATTATTCACCATTAGATAATATTGAAGGTGATTTAGATTTATCACAAATTTTTAATAAAAATATTGAACATGAAAATTTAAATATTAATTCTTTTGAAGATTTTATTCAGTTAAATCTTGATGAAATCGAATTATTTATGTGTGAAAATGGTCAAGCACATGGAATGATTGTTACTATTTCACATGCTAAAGAACAAAATTATCAAATTATTAATATAAATAATGATTCAAATATGAATATATGGAAAATAACAATGAATCCTCGTTATTTAGATTGTATACCATGTAATGAATTGCCAAATCTTTATGATATACAAAAAAAAACAAGATCAAATTATTTATGGCAAATATGCGCTGCACAAGAACATCATATTTATGAATTTATTTTTAAAAATTTAAATTTTTTTTCTATTAATAATCTTCCACAATTAATGAATAGAACACAAGATGAATTAATTCAAATGGTTCAATTACCTTTAGAAAAAACAGAACATAAAATTATTAGTGAAATGATTAATATACAATGTTGTCATATTCAAGGTCAACATTATCATTCTGATTATGAAAAACAAGTTTATTTTATTTCTGTTGAACCAGCATTAGATTTATTAAATATAATTCATATATAAATATTTATCATTGAAATTAAATTATCGATTTGATTCTAACAACTTTTGCGTCTATAGATTTTAGAATAAATAAATCATCAAAGAATGTACAGGGTGGACCGAAAGTCAGTTTACCGAAGAAAAAATTGAACATCTCGATTACGGCTAGGCCAATCGGGCTGATTTTTTTACCACAGTTAGAGACGGATATAAGGATCATTTTCATCCTAAACAAGGTTAGGCAAACTCTTTGTCAAGTAGTACTATTGGCATCAACAACAAAAATTTACTCTCTTACATATATGCAAAAATAATATAGAATGCACAAAAACCATTTTATCAAATTAATGCAAAAAATGTTCGCTCTTATTCCTTTATTCTTCTCGAATGCATGTTATAATTCTTTATTAATATTAGAAAAAGAAACACTATCATGCAAAAATGAATAAATTTGTCTATGTTCTTCGATCTAACATAAGTGTTCAAACTGTTTGCCTCCATTGTTCAAACACATTTGACAACGGTCAGCTACAGATCGGCATATTGCTTGACATAATTCAATATTAGTATTGAGCGATGCAAATTCTTGTTCAATTAAAGATTTCATATGAGTTATATTACGAGGCTTTTGTGCGTAAACATGATCCTTGACGATCCCCCATAACGAAAAATCACAAGGCGTTAAATCAGGAGAACGTGGCGGCCATTCGATAGTTCCTCGACGACCAATCCAATCTACAAACGTGTCATCTAAAAAATCTCGTACCACTTTACCATAATGCGGTGGTGCACCATCTTGTTGCCAGATCATTGTTGGGTAGGCTGGATGTGCTTGAAGTTGTGGCACGATAGTATTCTTCAACATTTGAATATAATTTTGTGATGTAACAGTACCATCAAAGAAATATGGACCAATAACACCGTGAGACCAAATTCCTCCCCAAACAACTACAGATGGTGCATTGAGTTCTTGTTCGATGAAAAGGTGTGGATTTGTATCACTCCAATATACACAGTTGTGTCTGTTAACTCGACCATTCATTTGAAAAATAGCCTCGTCCGTCCATAGTATTCGATCTATTACAGTTAAATCTTCTTCTATAGAATTTATAATCCATTCACAAAACTCTACTCGTCGATTTGGATCATCTTCATTCAAAGCTTGCAATAATCGTGGTTTATATAACTTTAATTTGAGATGTTTCATAATATGTCGTAAGACTGTACGTGAAATTTCAAGTTCATTTGATGCACGTCGTTGAGATGTTTGTGGACTAAGACGGAAAGTTTCAGACACACGTTCAATATTTTCTTCATTTTGTGCTGTTGAAGGTCTTCCACTTCGCGGTGCGTCATCCACACTGCCTAGTTCATCAAACTTCTTTGCAAGTTGATGAATTGCTTGTCTGGATGGTATTTTGTCGTTAGGAAATTGATTTTGAAAAGCTTCGCTTACTGTTTTATACGTTTTTCCAGTTATCCACCATTGTTTGAGGACAAAGATTCTTTGTTCTCTTGTCATATTTCGCTGCATTTTTTATCAAACGAATAAGCACACAAGAAAGTTATACGATGGATGTAAGATTGAATATGAAGAACACACGAGAAAAAGACTGAACGGATGAAAACAAATAAGTGTAGACAGAAATGGTGTATAAATACGACCAGTAGCGTAGGAAGAAAAAGAGGTATATTTTGCGATAACTATCCGCCTGAACTAGCAGAACAAAGGAAGAAAAATAAAGGGACAAACATTGTATGAATGATCAACACGTGGCTGATACACATTCAGAGAATTAATTATACTTTCTTTTAGTTAAATAGTTTTTGTTCATTCTATATTATTTTTGCATATATGTAAGAGAGTAAATTTTTTTTGTTGATGCCAATAGTACTACTTGACAAAGAGTTTGCCTAACCTTGTTTAGAATGAAAATGATCCTTATATCCGTCTCTAACTGTGGTAAAAAAATCAGCCCGATTGGCCTAGCCGTAATCGAGATATTCAATTTTTTCTTCGGTAAACTGACTTTCGGTCCACCCTGTACACTGAAAGTTCTGCAAAAAATATCAAAACAAATATCTATTAATATTAATGAAAATCTATTCATATTGTATAGCAAGTTTCTCCTTTAAGGTATGACTTCAGATTGTTTAACTTTTCATCCGATAACAGACATATAAATCCTAGATATTATGTATATAGTTCGAAACCTTACGATTTCATACTCTTACACATTCCAGGGCCTATGAGTACTCTATAGGACGGATCTTGAGGATCCATGCGTGCCTCAGCATAATAGTCCTTAAGGATCTATCACAGCCCTTGACGTCTTCCCCGTTTTAGCCTTATTTAACCATTAACTTTTAACCGAAGACACACTGACAAATACTGAACATTATTATATATATATATAGATGTTTTAACAATTTATCCTGCACTATTACTCTTTCTTAACAACAGATGAAAATTCATTTTTATCATTGATGGATGCTCAAAAAGTAACACTGCCGTTTCAAATAAGAACAAAAACAAATTTTATATCGAATTCAAGCTCATCAAAAATGATAAATAACACAAAGATAAAATAAATACAGATTTAAAGAAGTTTAGAATAATTCATTGTTCGTCTATATCCAAAACAGGTGATAATTCATCATTTTAAATTAGACTCTGTTAAAATTGTCTTATCAAAGAAATCATTCTAAGAATTTCTTCAACTCGACCCTGAAAATTTGTCATAACTTTCACACTGTTTCTTTTCGTTTAAAAAAAATCTTTTTGTCATTTTTTAAAGAAAAATATCATCTTCGAATCTTTGTCTTGTTTCATGGGTTTATTTTAATTGAATTATTTCTATTATTTAATTTATCTATTAAATATAATTCATGATGACATATATTTAAACGTTTATAGGTAAATGTTTTATTTTTTTAAAAAAAAAGAAACTAATTATACCCAAATCAGCATGGTCCTTTAAGCGCGAGATTATAATAATAAATAAAAAAGAGGAAAGTTTATTTGGTCCGAATTGTAGAATTTATTTTTTTGATTTTTTTGGTGTATCACTATTTTCTGATGATTTTCGTTCAGCTGCTTTATCAGCTGGACCTTCTTGTTGAGAACGTTCTTGTTCAGCATCTGATTCAGCTCGACTTTGTTTTTTATTTCCACTTTGTTGTTGTTTTTGTTGATCTAACAATAAAAAAAAAAAGTTAATTAATAAACTTCTTTTCACAAGAGACAATCTTTAAGTCTCAGATGACTTTTTGAGCAAAACTTTTCTCTCTAATAACAAGTAATAAAAGATTTCCATAACAGATAGTTCATAGAATAAATAAAAAAAACAAACTTTCGACCTTTAATCGTAACATACAGATAATGTAGATAATATATGGAGATTTTTATCCAGCAAGGGGACGGAATCTCAACAAACGAATATAAGACTCTATGAAAAATCAAAGTTTTCCATAAAACCCTACAAAGATCTCCTGTAAAAATATTTTCCCCGAACAGATGTCTCATTCTTATCTTCGAGATTTAGACATGGTCAAAAAAAGAGGGAGTTACCCTTAACTGATGAATATCGTTGAGTATTTCCAGTCAACAGACATTGTATTCTTTCAACAGTTTCAGCTCTTTTATCTATCACTATCAGCAACTCAGATTAAACTTCATTCGACTATTCAACATAGGATGAATTGAAACTTCTTATAATAATTTGTAAAATAACAGATATTATCATTAAAAAGAATATTATATTCAGTAAAATATTACTTTGTTGTTGATTTTTTAAATTTGATGTTTTTTCAGTATTTTTTCCTTGTTGAAAAAGTACAGTTGATGTTGTTAAACTTTGATAAGATATTAATTTACTAGTATTCAATCCACTTTCAAGAAGAGGACGAAGTAATTTAACCAACATTTTTATTTGAATTTGTTTTTTATCTAGAATATAAATATTTTCAAAACATTTTGAAAAAAATTATAAATCTATTTTTAATGATTGAAACATATACACACATTTATTATTGCGTTTTATTTATAGTGTAGTGAAGAAGAAGAAGACATGATGATAATAAATGTATGGTCTGTTTATTTAACCAATAATAATATATGTCGCTGCTAATCAGAATTCTTTAGAAAAAAAGGATTTATACTTTTTTCTATTATAAAATGTTTATTAAAGTTTTAATTTTGAAAATAAAAAAATAATTTCGTATAACAATGATCATTTTTCGATATGATAGAAGAGTGCATAGAATTAATTCATAATTTTATTTAAAAATATTTTCTAAATTATTACCTATTAAAACTTATAATTTTTATTATGTTTTTCTTAAGAATATCTTAGAAATATCTGATTTTTTTGTACATTCAATATGATCTTATGTCTGGTTTTATGTTTTAAAAACTTTGATGCTAGAAAAATGCAAGACAAAAAAAATCAAAGGCTAGATTCGATTTCAATCATACTAAAATTTTTCTAATAAAGCATCTAAAAATTACTGTAGAATATTGTCCAATTAGATACATGATCAGTATCTTAAAGTACTCATATTTTAGTCAAAGATGTGTTCAAAAATTCGATTATCCTATCGTTTATGACAGTATTTAGGATAAATGCCGCTTGAAGGACAAATTTCACCTTTTGAGTCTAAGCTTCGTCAATGATATCGATCGAAGATTGTCATGACAAATCTAGATCTGTTAGCCATAACTTTTTGATCATTCTATGTAAAAGTTTGTCTGACATATTAGCATCAGCTTATTTATTAGGATATGTTTTATAAGGGAAATGTATTGTCTCATTCATTCTTATATAACTTCTTGAGAACACATACGAGGTATATACTAACAAATCACAATTACATAAGTGCTTGTGAGTGAAGAAAATCTATGAAATTGGAAGATGTTCTCAGATTAATCGCAAAGAAACGAAAAGTGAAACTATTTAAAAAAGCGATCTTATGAAAATTGTAGAGCTTTTTACGCTGTATCTTGTGATAGATTTTATCTATTTAAACAGATTTTATCAAAAGTTTATACTGTGATTCGAACTTTTCATATACTCTAAATAGTTTTATATTAATAATAAACAAGTGTTGTCCTTGTCTAAGAATAGATTAGAGAAAATATATATATGAGATATATATAAGACATTTGATGTCGATAAAGAAACGAAAAATATCTTATCAATTCTATAAAATAATTTATGAAGATAATCATATGTAGAACAAAGCAAAATAATATTTCCTATTAAATATGCGATTATATATTATAATTTTAGTTGGATTATCTTTAATTTTAACATTGTTGGGTACAATAACAAATAAATGGTATAAAAATTCTTCAAATGAATCTTATCAAGGTTTATGGAAATATTGTAAACGTTTATCATCAGTATCTTCAACTAAAATATATAATTGCCATAGACAATCATATTGTAGATCTCAAGGTTTATCAATATCGGCTATAATACTTTTATTTATTTCTTTTATTTTATCAACAATTAATTTTTATCGTAAAAATAATCGTTTATTAGCTTATTTAAATGTTTTAATACTTCTTATATGTACACTTTTACTTATATTTAGTTATTTACTTTATCCTCGAAATATTCATTTAAAACAATTTGGTTATTCAATTTATTTTATGTTATGTAGTAGTATTATTGTTCTTATTACAACAGGTTTAACTACTTTTTCAGCAAGAACAGTTCAATATTCAACAACATCAATTTAATTATTTTATTTTATTATAAATTATCAATATTCGACATTTTTTTTATACATATTAATAATTTAAAATAGATTTTTTTTTATTGAAAACTCTTCATTTTATTATAGAAATTATTTAGTCAATATATGTAGATTAACAATTTCAAGATTATCTGTCAATTATTCATATCTATAATGATATGACCTTGTCTTCTATTTTTGATACAAAAACGACATTATACTTAAAAAAAAACCTTTATAATTCATCCCCTATAGAGTTAATCAAGAAGATAAAATGATATATCTTTCTTTTAGACAGACGAAGAAAACTCTTATCTATACATTTAATAAGCTACAGTTAATATGATATAATACTTGTCAGAAAAGATATTTATATCTCTATTCAATATATATAGTATCATTTAACAATATCTCTGAAAAATATTTCTTCGAATGTAATCAGATACAATTAATTCTAATAAGCTCTTATTTTACTAAATGTTTAAAATAGTCTCCATGATTATTTATACAAAGTTTCATCCTTTTAAATAGTTTGTCAAAAGTTTTTTAAATTCTTCTACTGGAAAATAAATTTTTATGATTTAGATTTACTTTCACGAACGATAGTAGTTGGTGAATCATCTTCACCAATTTAGCTTCTGTTTGTTAACTTGTAATGACTTTACCTATGATAAATCCATGTCTCATTATCTGTTATAATATCACATAATCGGCAAAATATAACTCGTTATTGTTTTTTTTTTCATCTCTTCGACAATTGCGGATAATTCGTTCTATTGTGCCATAAGAGAGATATATCTCAATTATAATTTCATCATAATTTGAATAGTAGACGAAAAGATCGCGGATCATCAATGACATCTCTTCCTTCACGAAAACATTTTACCCATTTTGCAACTGTTAGATGTGATGGAGCATTGAGTCATAAAGTTGTTACAAGTTTTTCGTGAATTGTCTTTGGATCTATGTCCAAAATAGATTTAGTGTATATACTATTATAGACAATACATTCCACTATTTATTCATGCAAAAAAACTTTTCAATATTAATTGGTTTATAAAATTGCCAGTAACGTTTTTAGAACTTTTGGTTAGATCGAAGTATAAATTAATTGAGTTGTTAATCTCTTTTTTATCGAGAGAGTTATGAACAATCATCCATATAACTTATCTAGATGAGTTACATTTAGAGAATTAAATCACTCTGAAGTAAAATAAGTTTAATTTGTTAATATTTATCTTAATATTGATTCTTTAAAAATGTTTAAAAACAAAAAAAGTTGAATATAGAAAATGTTAATCAAAAATAAAATGTTTAATTGAATATGAAGCCATTTCTTGTTGATAAATTAAATCTAAAATATGATTCCAATAATTTGGTGTTAAATAAATATTTTCATTAATATAATTTATTTTTTGTTGATTTATATCATTTGAAATATGTTTAAATTGTTTTTCAAATTTAAGAATTTCTTGATTATTTTCCACAGAATTATTTTCTTTTAATAATAATATTTTATTATTAAAAATATTTTCTTCATTAATTAATTGTAAATCAAATTGTTTTAAAATAGTTTGATAATCTGAATGATTGGAATTAATTTTCATTTTTGAAACAAAATATTTAAGTTCATCAAGTTTATTATTTATTTTTCCATATTGTATTATTATTTTCCATTGATTTTCATTAATTAATATCATTTGATCTAAATCATTTAAACAAATAAATTTATCAAAATTAAATAAAATAAATTCATTTAAATTTTCATCTAAAATAATAAAATCATTTTTAATTATGAAATTTTCATATATTTCAATATTATTAATAAATATATCTTTTAAATTAATTATATTTGTATATATTGGATAAGATTTTTTAATTAAACCTTTGGAATAAATTGTTGAAAATATATTTCCATCATATAAAAGACATAAAACATTTGATGCGAACATTAATGGAGCAATAACAGATATATTTACTTTGGAATGATCTTCAATATTTTCTTGAATAATTATACATATAATTAATTTTTTATTTAAATTATTTTTTATATAAGATGAAAACTAAAATTTTAATTAAAAAAAAAATATTTTTTTCTATTAAAAATTTTTTTTTTAAAATACTTTTGTAATATTTTTTTGTTCAATTTGTCCATCAGTAATAAAAACAATAAGATCACATTTATTAAAAATATCTTTTGTTAAATTATTTTGAAATATACTTTCAGGATTAGTTGTACCATTTGATTCAATCATTGAAATATTTTCATATATAAATGATGTTGTATTCCATCCAATTATATAATCAAATTCAATCATTGAACAAATATTTAATTCAGCTTCTAATATTGATATATCCAATGATTTTAATTTATCAGATGTTGAACCAGATGTATCAACAAATATTCCTTTTATCATATCTATTTTGTATTCATATATATATATATATTAAACAAAAAAACTATTTTTTGGATTAAATTGAGTATCTTTCTACACTAGTTCATCGTTATTCAACTAACATCATAATACTTTTTCTTTCGCATATATACCAAGGGCATTGTATGATTCAATATCTATGATCAGCTGTATTTACAGATTTTATTGGAGATAATGCAAAGAGAATGGCGCCTAACTTTCGTTTTAATTATTTCAAGTACTAAAAAAAACAAAGTCCATAATAAAACATTTTTTCTAACGGTTAGAAAATTTAAGCAAAAAAAACTTTAGTCAATAATATAGAATTCGATGTGTCTTCATCGTCTCTCCCCAACGATGAAAACCGCACTTCTCTATCTTGTTTTTATCGAACATTATGAGTTAAAATTTCTGTTAAAAATTTTCTAGTTTTATTGAGTCCTATTTATCAATTTAAGCAATTGAAATAGCTCGCTTATTCTCCTTCTATTAAAACTGATCGATTTAAAAATCATTTGATGAATATGTAATCACTTGAAGATCTTTAATCAAAAATGAAAAAAAAATATGATGTCTGTCCATTGTTTATATCTCGGTTTATTTAAAACGTACCTTTTATTTTTGTCAATTGTAAATTTTTCTTTGGTATAATTGTTAAATAAGTTATATCTAAATGAAAGAATGAAATTTGAATTAGATTTTTTTAAAATATTAATAAATACCTTTAGTTTGATTAATGCCTAGAAGAATTCGATCAATATGAACTTTAAGACCATGTCTTCCTAAAAATATTCATTCGAAGAAAAAAAATTTAATTAATGAAATCTAACCTTGAAGTAATTGTCTATATATATTTATTTCATTTTCTAATGAATTTTTAAATGATATTATTTGTTCATAAGTTAATTCTAATTGTTCTAAATTGTGTCGAAATTTTTTAATTTGTCCTAATTGTTCATTTGATGTTTGAATATCTAAATAAAACGATAAAATATATGATTTTTATAAAATTGAATAAATAACTTTTATCTTGTAAATGATTGATTGAAGTTTGAATAAAATTAATTTTATTAATTAATTGTTGATTTATTGCTTTTAAATAAATATTTTTATTTTTTATTTTTAAAATATCATCACTTAAATTTTTTTTTTCTTCTTCATAATTATTTCTATTAAATTGAATAGAATTTGAATTAAATTTTTCTTTATTATATAATATAAGATATTGATTATGAAGAAAATCTTTTTTTTGTTGTATATATTCATCATATTCTTGACGTAATTCTTTTATTTTTTCAGAAAATTCATTATGAAAAATTTTTGATGAATCAATATGAATAGAAAAATATTTTGATTGAATTTCATTTATAACAGTTTCATCTTAACAAAAAAAGAATTTGTTTAATTAATTATTTATTTATTTAATAATAATATAATTACGTGTTAATAAAAGAGATTTTATTTGATTTTCAACTGAATTTTTTTCTGTTTGAAAAATAATTTTTAGAAATATTTGTTCTTCGATTTTTATTTGAATATCTTTTATTAATGAACATATTCGGGATGATTCAATTTTATATCGATATATTTCATCTTCAATATCCGATAAACGTCGACGAAATAAAATAATATCCTAAAATATAAATATCCTTAGTTACAAATGTATGAATTCGAATTTATAGTTACGAGAGACACATAGGACTGTTCAAACGATTTTGAATCTGGTCTGTGTACACCATGTAGATTCTAGTAATCTATGAATCTTGATCTTCTCAGAAATAATGAACTGTTTTTAGGGTATTTATAGATCATTACGATCTACATGATGCAGATAGCTTCGACTCAAAAGCAGTTGAACAGTTCTGTGTATTTCCTCGTGAAGTCTCTTCTGTCTCATAACAAATATGTGAATTACACATTTTAGTTACAAAATAAGTATGGATGGATATTTAATGTTTTGATGATTGTTGAAAAGCTTTCAAAAATGATCGAATATCAAGACAACTTTCATCATAACTTCGTGACATTTTTTTTAAATATTCATTTGTTATGACGTTTTGCTTTCGATGTTTTGAAGTTGAAGCTCTCATATCATCTCGTAACCTTGTTCTCATTCATCAACGTTGAGATTATGTGTAAATTCCTGAGTTTTTAACATTTCTTTCATAGAAAAGTTACCGCCATCGCCGCGATGGACATCTCTGATTGGGATACTGATTCTTCTAAATTACAGTCTATTTCTGATATAGTTGAAATATGTTATATATATTAAAATAACTGACCGCATCATTTTGTGAAGTTGTTTTTCTAATTAATTCAATTTGATTTAAATTAATTTGATGTGTATGATAAATTTCTTCAGTTAAATTTTGTTCATTTTTAATATTATCCTGAATTTGTTCAATATGATTTGTATTAAAAGAATTTTCATTTTGTACTTGATTAAGAATTTTTTTTGCTTGAATTATTTCTGTTTCATAAATATTTTTAATACGTAATGAATTTCTTTAGAAAAAAATATTTAAATAAAAATTAAAAAAAAAATAAAATTTATTAATTTACTGTTGAATTGAATTTTGAATTGTTTCATTTTGAATATTTAAATTTTTATTTTCTATTTCTAAAAATCTAATTGCTTGAATATATTGTGCTAAATTATCATTTAATCTAATAAGATCATTTTTTTCTTGTTTTCGTATTTGATTAAATTTAGATAAATCAGTTAATTTAATAAATGAAGAATTCTTTTGAAAATTTTGATAAATTCTTGTTATAATATCAGTTCCACTTAATCCAGATATACGTGATTGTCGAATTATATGATCACGTATTTTAATTTCAGATTTATATGATGATACAGATTCATTTTCTATTTCAAATTCTTGAAAAAGGTCATTAAGATTCTCAATATAATCGGAATCATGATCTTCATCCGTCTTAATTTTATTCACGGAAATAAAAATAGATATTAAAAATTAAAATGAAATTATACTTACACTTGTAATAGTTGATTCCTCCTCCATGAATATTATGGGTTTTTTTGATGAAAAAGTACGTGCAAATGAGTATTGAAATTACCTTGATGTTCGTTTTTATTGGCGTCAAGAGCAGAAAGATATAATTAAATTATTTCAATCTTATTCTGATATAAAATAATAAATAAAAATCAAAAAGAAAAAAGAATTTTTTAGGGCTTCCTTTTAATCATTATCGGATCAATAAAAATAATACTTAAAAAGAAAAAAAAAAGGCTATACCATTTTATTATCATATATAAAATTCCGTTTTTTTATTAATTAATCAGTATTATTTAATAAAAATTGCATCCGTGTTATCAAAAGAAACAGTTAAAGAAATTTTCTTTAAATTTCTTGATATTTTACAAATATTCAACGAGATTTATTTCTTCTTGAAATTGAAATATCTTCACTTTAGTCCAATCAAATAGGTTAATATTTTGATTAATGATAAAAATTTATTTGAATTTTTTTCAGATGGAGAATGTAAATAATATTTCTATTAGATTTTGACCAATTTTTTCATCAATTTTATCCTACGTAGAATATTTTTTCAAATTATTATTAATAGTTTTTTCGATTATGTCAGATCAAATGACAATACTTGTTTTACTATAAACCAATTATTTTTTCTAGCAAAATATTGCAACTAATCATTGAATAATATTGTTTTTATATGCTATTATATTGTTAACTTAGAATAGATACATCATATTCTATAAAAACTTATGAGCACAAGCGACATCCTTAGAACAGCTCAAGTCAAAATGGACACATCAGATTCTGTCGGACGGGTTTTAAATCCGCTACCATACGGTTAATTGGTTTCGATCGGTTACTTTTTATCGGATTCCTTTAATATCTGATAATTGGATTCATCGAGTTCCGATCAAATTCATACATTTGCGGAACTGATCAGATTCAATTTCAGTGTGATATATGATAATTTGATGTCAAGAAATGATCGAAATTTCCAATTTTACATGACAGAAGATTCCGTGATAAAAGCGTTCAACCGCTAGTATCGAAACTTATCGGAGTATATAAGAATATAGGAGTTCCATTGATCGGTTTTTCTCGTGTTGGATACCATAGATTCGACAGAAATTAGCTATTAATGCATATTGAAAATAATTATAAAACTATGTACGCGATTCAGCAAAATGGTCAGCATCCTTTTAAAAATAATTAAACTTTTGTACAATACTGAAGGGCAACAAAATCATTTCTTAACTTCATAATCATCCATAAGTTCCAATAGTTTCAACAAACTTCTTCAAATATGCTATCTTAAATCAAAAGACTTTTATAATCTCATAAAATAAGTATCACTTGCAAACATTTCACAAGAAGAAAAGCTTATTGCATAATTTTGAAATTCGTTCTCTTATTTTCGATTGTCATTCAAGATTTTCTTATATACCTTGAGAAACTATCAAATACCATAAAATATATATGTCGAATAATCATCCAGTAATCTTTACCTTCTAGTTCTACAAGTACCTATCTATTGCAGAAGTGTTTTCATTAATATTTTAACTAAATTTCTAAAATTTTTTTCAAATTAATCCTATTTTAAATGATTGCTTTTTTTTATATAGTTATATTTTCCACCTAATCGAATTCATCATCTAGCTTATATTCTGAGAGAATTATCTACTAATTAATTAATTAATTAGATATTTCATTTTTTTTACAAATTTCAAAAAAAAAAATTAAAAATCTAGAAATCTGACTTTGTCCAGGTTGCATTCATCGTTTTGTTTTGCAGATATCGATCTGTAGAAAGAAATTTCTTAGCTAATATATTAAAATTTTCTTTAATTCTTAAAGCGAGCTACCGCTCTGAGTAATTGTTTTTAGCACAGTCATATGTGAAAATGTTTGCTCTTTCTAGTGACTACTAATTAAAACGAATTAGTTAATTGATTAATTAATTAGGCAGTAATTAGCGAATATCTCACTGACCATATGAGAAAAAAATCCAAAACTTTCTGGATAAACTATACAATACAAGCCGCATATATAGTAAAATTTTCAGCCAGATCGGATTCCAAAAATTTCCCTATCAAAATTTGGCTCTATATTGGTCCCATAGGGATTCAAAAAAGAAATTTATATGTCATCAAAATCTAGTGAGTCTGAAGAAGGATTTGTATACTTTGAAATTGATTTGAAACTTTTCATTCGGTTACAGGAGTATTTTTTCAGTTGCACAGTCGTACTCTGTCACGTCGCTAACGAAGAATATATAAATTTTTTTGGAAAATCTACGCTTGCTTGAGGAAAACTTTGAGTAGAGATTTTGTAGTTCTAGGAATGGTCTACAGAATGCACCAATTAGTTTTGAAAAAATATTGTTTTGATTCGGAGTTTTTCTAAGCAGAAAGGGAAAAAGTGAAAATCGATGTCCTTTTTTTACGTCACGTCGCTAACGCTACTTTTTCAGTTATAACTCCTCTGAGCAAAAGTATTTCTGACTGATTTTTTCAGGGTATCTAGAGTAACTTAACATACGTACAATATGTAAAAACGAGCCCTAGTAAACTTCATTAGTTCGAGATATACGTCTTGCAATTTTACGAGTCACGTCGCTAACAAAATGATTTTGCCCATATTCTTTGAATCATATAGTCCTGTTCTTGTACATGCTGTTGATAAAGACGAGACTATTCATCACAACTATTATATAGAAAATTGCCTTAAGCCTGTTGTGAAAGAAATATAGAAACAAAGAAAGTCATCGGGTACAAATGGCATAAAATTGCTTCACGACAATGCTCGACCCCATACTCATTCCGATGTTATTAATTACTTAACACAAGAAGGTATCAATATAATGCCGCATCCACCATATTCACCTAACCTTGCACCGTGTGATTACTGGCTAAATGATTACATCAAACGTAATTTAACTGACCAAGCAAATGAAAAATTATTAACTCGTGCAATATCCAAGATAGTAAAAAAGTATTCCAAAAGAAGAGTTTAAAAAAGCTTTTGACAAATTGTCGGAAAGAATGAAACTTTGTATAAATAATCATGGCGACTATTTTGAACATTTAATAAAATAAAAATCTGAACTTTCTCTTTCTCTTTATATTTTTTTTTAATAATCTTAGAAGTTTTGGTCAGCCCTAAGTAATAATCGATATTCATAAAGTGTATTAGGCAATTCTCATTGTTTCATTAATCTCGAGATTATTATTCAGCAGTTATAATATATAATCTTTGTTCGACATTCTAATAGTTCCTCTCAAATAAAGACTAAAGATAAATGAAAAGTTGATTTACATTTACTCGAGAATGGCTCGTACAGCAAACATCAAACAAAAAATTATATTTACGTTTTTTCCTGTCTAGAAAAGCAGAAATACAAGTCGCGTTCGTCTAAAGGCTCGCTCAGCTCTTTCTCGTAGAAATCGTGTTTCTAAATTACCATCAAGCTATTCATTTATAAAATTAAAAAACACCGAAGTGAGATTCAAGTTCCTGGGTAGTAACTGCCTTTAACCAAACCTCATAAAAACAAATATTTTTTTGTTAAAAACTTCTCGTTTATTTGAAAACTTGAGCTGCAAAAAGTTTTTAGAAAACAGGCTTTAGATTTGAATTCCTCGTCCTCGATTACCCTTCGGTCAACCCTTATAAAAATTTTTTTTTTGCAAAAAAAGTGATCCTTTGTGTAAAAAAATGGATCCGAAAAACAATTTTACAAAACGAACGTCAGATTCGAGTTCCTCGACCCCGATTACCCTTTGGTTAAGTTTTATAGAAAATATTAATACAATGTTTTTTTTGACCTTGTACGAACACACAAGCAATCAAGCAAGCAAACAATTTATGTCTCTTAGACTCTTCTCTACGAGAAAGAGAATATTTATTTTCATGCATAATTGAAAATTGATTATCATTTTCTTTATACCTGTGCGAATTCATTTTCAATTTAAACGATTAATAGTCGATGTTGAATAGCAGAATTACAGTAGTATGTATGATAATGCCATCGGTCAGTACTTGCTTGCGATTGATGTTCTTTTAAACCGCCATTTATTATTTTTTTCGTTCTGTCGTTAACGAATTTCCTTCTTGAATCTTTTTTTTTCTCTCTCTATAAATAATGGTTCTTCGTCTGGAGATTTTTGAATTTGATCCATTGTTATATAATAACGGTTAAACTCTATAATTCAATTAATATTTAGCTAGAAATATCGATGTTTCTATCCGATATTCTCACTTTTCATTTTTTTTACAATACTTTCACATCGTCGCTTCGATATGAATCCTGTATATATTTCGCGTAAGTAGTTTATTTTAAATGATTAAGTCATTTTTTAAAGCATTTTAAAATAGGTAGGCGAAATCAACAAAATCGTCGTTATCTTCTCGAAGAAGAACGGTGACAACGACGATCATTACAACAACAACAACATCAAATAATGATTGTTGTGCCAACAGAGGCTGGGCTGATGATTTTTAACATCAAATCGACCAGGTAACTTACTTACATGTTTCTTAACCATTATTTCTTTTGATCATAATTTTTTAGCTCAATCACGGTTGACATTACCTTATCATTTGGTGATGTTCCATCTCCACTAACTTCATAACCATAATGGACAGTTAATCCAATGCCACCAACTCCACATTCATCTGAAAATAATTCAGATGAATATGACTATTCTTGTTATCTAATAGAAAACAAAATAAATTTTGTTTTCGTTCTCTCGTTTCTGTAGTGGTTAGCCACTTTCGTTTTTGTTGTTCATTCGTTCATTTTTACCTGTTATCATTTGTTTGTTAATGAAAAAAATAAGAATTATGAACCTACTTATTAATTTATCTTTATATTTAATGTTCCTCAAATAATATTCATAGAATGAATATGCATTGATGAGTGTATCAACGATGCTGTTAACAATTGACGTATGCAACTAGGATTGTAAAATAGTCTGAACTTAATTTTAAGTAAATCAAATAAAATTGAAGTTAATGAAATGAGATTAGTCTTGTAGAGGTTATTTTTAACTTTCATGTTTTCATATCTACATAATTATACATCTGTAAATGTATAAGACAAAATGAAGTGTCTCATAATTTTATAGATAACATATCCAATAACGATTCTACGTGATTATTTCTTACTTTGCATCAATAGCATCGATCATAATTGATTGGCAATTGAACATTAGTTTATTTTTATATTTTCTATGCTAAGTACTGATTTTCATGTTCTTCCGTTATTTTATATACATAGGATTTGATCATGTATAGTAGGGGTGGTGGCTTAACATTAGCACTTTCCTAATACTAATACTAAGCTGCCACCTCTAATGTATACTTTATTATGCATGATTCTCTATTATATTTTATTTAGTACGAGACAATTCTATACTACCTAGCGAATACTATTTCCAATATTATCTGCCTAATATTGAAAACTCTTCACAAATGCTTTATCTTTCATTTTTAATCTCTATGAATCTAGATATTTCTATTTCTATTTATTCTTTAAATCATATCTTTTCTAGAGCACAAAATGTGTACGTTTGTTTATTTCAACATATGATACGAATTGGCTAACGATTCAATTCGGAACAGAAAAATACACAACGGAATATTCAAGTTCACAAAAAAAATCTCACAGTAGTACTAAACAAAATTTATCTTAACGAAAAGAAACTATTTATCTTCATTGTCATTATTGACATCAAAATCGTTAATGTTAAACGATATCGTCTCTTCAAAAAGAACTTGTATTGATTGAGGTAAAAATTGAATAAAAAATGAAGATTATTCATTAAAGTATTTTTAATTTCAACATCAGTGTCCATTGATTGTATATTTTCGGCAAGTGTAATTAATAAAAATGGATCAATAAAATCATTTGAATATATTTACTCTAATAATTTAGAATTTGACACTTGATTAAATAAAAATAAAACTTTATTTATATTAGGTTTCATATCAATATAATGTGTAGACAATAAGTCACATATATGAAAACAGAAATTTGGATAAAATGATAAGCAATCACTTCCACAAACTTCACTTTTATAGAATGCCATTACTGAAAACATGTAAATTTTTGCCGATTAAATCAACCCAGGTCGAAAAGCCACGGTCGTATACGATGAAATATGTCTAAAAACAGCAGTCGCATACGACTGACGGGTATGGTCAACGTATACGATCTCATACGTTCAAATACGATCACCGAATACGTTCAATATAAACGACTGTCGTGCACGACGGTAGTATACGACTGTGTACGGTCATAGATTAGCCGTAAACTAAGATACTTTTCAACAGTGAATTATATGTAAGTATCTAGTTAACTTAAAAAATTATTTTTTATTTATTTTAGATTTATTTATATATCCAAGTGGTCAGGTAAGTGTGTTTTTAACTTAAAAAATTTTTTTTTAATTATTTTAGCTCTATTTAATATACAGATGGTTAGGTATGTATTTTTTTAATTAAAATAATTTTTTTCCTTTTATTTTAGGTTTATTTATATATCCAAATGGTCAAGTAAGTATCTATTTAACTTAAAATTTTTTTTTTATTTATTTTAGGATGGTTTTGATATACAATTATTTTAGCAGTTATTTTAATAAAAAAATATTTTTTTCTTATTTATTTTAGGATGTTTTTGATATAGAATCATTTTAGTAAGTAATTTTAAAAAAAATAATTTTTTTTATTTATTTTAGGATATTTTTTACATACAAATAAATTAGCAGGTAGTTTAATATAAAAAAATAATTTTTTATTTATATGTTTTAGGATATTTTTTATATACAATTAAACTAGTAGGTACTTTAATACAAAAATAATTTCTTTTTTATTTATTTTAGGGTGATTTTGATGCACAATTATTGGTGACATATAGATTTCCTACGAAATCCTCATAGGATTCTGTGATTTCCGACGTTTACCGATTGTCGGATCTGACATCCGACAACTTCCTGTCGGAATCCGATCCCAAGGATTCCAACAATTTCCGATAGGATCCTATCAGAAGTTGTCGGATTGCATGGGTTTTCCTGTAGGATCCAACGAGATCCGATAGTCGGATTGCTCAACCTGGGTATACGTTTTTTTAACAGTATAGTCCTGGTACTAAGAATAAGCGTGATGGTAGAAGAGAGAGGAGTAACAGGAAATTGCCGCCTTCTCTGTAAGTTGATGCTTAAGTGAATACGTGGACAAACGACATTGTATACGACTATGTACGATCGTTTACGATGATCGTATACACGTCGTATTTCGTCGTATACGACACGACGAAAGTACAACCGTATTTCAGGAGTCAAGTAATACGACGAAATACGACGAAATACGACCGTATACGATCGTAATTTTGAAGGTATACGATCGTACAAGGTCGTTTACGTCGTCGTATACGACCATTTACGAGTATCATAATACTCGTCCTGGGAAAACAAAAGTGAAACTGAACTTACTTGATGTTGCTTTAGTGGAAAATAAAATCGAAGAAATGACTAAAACTAGACTTTACATGCCCTTATATACTATCACTACACGCATTCAGTTGATCATTAATGATTGAACAATTGATCGTCAATGCTTGGAAAATCAGCGGTCAATGATTGGAAATTGATTATCAATTCCTTATTATATGTTATACATATAGTACCAATCATCAATGATTGAAAATTGATTATCAGTTCGTTATTGTATATTATATACTAAGAAACCCAGGTGAGCCAATCTGACACCGGATCCTATAGGAGCCGAACATCCGACAGAATCCCGTAGGATTCCGGGAGACGGAATCGCATAGGATTCCGATGATATCCGATAGATTTAAAGACTTTCTCTCTTGCTTCCAACTAATCTTTTTTATGAGATGTTTTTCTTTTTACGGCATTTAAAATCTTCCTCTTTCGTAGATATACAGATGTTTGCAAACAAACTTGTACAAAAGTAGTTTTTCTTCTATAAACGTTTTCTCTACTATTGTAAGCCGCCACATAGGTCATTTTTTGGGAACTAAACCCTTGACAGACATACTACACGCTATCTATGCAGAAGTGTAATTTCTTTCCTTTTCGATACCGAAATAAAAGAGAAGTTATCGAAATGTAGCGTAAGTCAGTGTCAACATCATCGATTAATCGTCATCTTCATGAATATGGTTATAAAAATATTTTACCACAGTCTACTCATATTTTAACATCTGATGAAAAAGAACGACGTGCGCAATGGCGTCAAAAGCATAAAAAGATGAAGCTTCATTTCAACTTTTTCGTAATACAGTTCGACCGTGGACGAAAACTCCTAAAAAAGAATTAAAATGTCTACCTAAAATCGGTCAAAAAGTCCATATTTGGGATGCGGTAAGAGTGAAAGGCGTATTAACCTATCGCACGTTTCGATGTAATCTTCATGGTCCGTATTATGTTTCAATTCTTGAAGATTATCTTCTCCCTGCTGCCAGGTGTAAGTAATGAAAGAAAATAACGTAATATTACTAATGTATGCTCTCCTTTTAGATCAGTTTGGTCAAAACTCGCGTCTATAGCAGGGTAATGATCCAAAATATAGAATTCATATTTGTACAAAAATTATCCACGAACGTGTACCAGAATTATTAGACTGGCCATCTAACAGTTCGGATGTGAATCCAATCAAGAATATATGATCGATAATGAGACGCAGTGTAGACAAAAAAATCTGTAGATAATGATGATCTCGAACCTGTTTTAGCTGAAGAATTTCGAGCAACTGATAGTAATCTTGAAAAAATCGTGTGAGGTCTATGAAAAAAGGATATTTATCGCTTATTGATTCTTAAGATGAGCGAGTAAAATATTGAACTCCGATGATATTCGATATTACTCGTTGAAGGCTGTCGGTTCCCATACGAAACGTTTGAAGTGGGGTCCCAATTAGTAAACATTTTTCAAGTAAAAAAGTCATATATGTTGACATTTCTATTATAATTTCTTTTCTTCCGTCAGAAAAAAAGGATGTTTATCATCTCACGCACACTGTACGTATGTATGCATGTAGTAAGATATTGTATGAAATTTATCCCAAAATTACATACGGATTTATTAAAACTCCCAATAAATCCCAAAAAATAAATCACGGTAGCTGTTGGATCCGTCGTATCAAATCCAATCGGATCCTATAGCAGATTCAATTGTATTCAACCGTTAGATTCCATGGATTCGCAAGATCATAATCTACTAATGATTAAATATATGCAAATAAAATTTATAATAATTAGGATTCAGCTGACAGTATCCGATGCTGTTTCGTCACTCGAATTCCTTCCAGACTCTGTTAGTTGATCGGATCTTAGAAAGTCTTGTAGGATCTGATATCGGATTGATGGACCTGGGGTGGAGCATTTCTTTCATAATGACATTATATTGGAATGATCACTAAACCATACACTGGTTTACTTTAAGTAATAAATAAAAATTAGATTG
>JAJEKB010019962.1:287041-302305 GCA_022393335.1 Macrotrachela quadricornifera
TTGATTTTTTATTCATTAAATGTAGATAATTTTGTTTTATTAGATTTGATATTTTGCACATACAAGATGGTCTAAAAGTCATGCTTCCAAAAAAAAATTCAACATCTCCCTTATGGCTCGAGTAAAGAAGTTTGTTTTTTTATCAAGAATAGAGACATATTCATGCTCCAAATCCATACGGACAAGACTAGTGAGAAGCTTTGTTAAATACATCGTTTTCTTTTCCTATCTGTGAAAAAAAGTAAATTTTTTTGTTGAAGCCACTAGTGACACTTAAGCCGAAATTGAGTATATAAAAAATTTTTAGATACTCAAGGTAATAGATGTTGATGTTCTCTATCATCAGTAGAAATATTAGAGTGATTGACCAAAACTTTGGTCGAAAAATATCGTAAAATGAGTAAGATCGATTTTATTAATGATAACATTTACAAAGTACCTTATTCAAGAATATTCCATAAAAATTGTTGAAAAATCGAAAATTCTACTCGTGTTTCAATTTGTTTTTTGTAAGAAGAAGTGACTCGATCGACATGAAAATCATTAGTATCTGGTTTTCTCAAAATGTTACTCTTAATAGAATGCTAAAAAGAAGTCCTCTGTCGTCGAGAATATTCTTTGAATAATATCATGTAATTTGTTGATGGTAAGACAAAAACAATAAAAATTGAGATCGATGGTATAAAGGGTACAAAGTAACCGATTAAAAGTAGCCATGGATCACGAGCAGATTTCATGCATCTGAATGTGAATGACATTACAAGACGTGGTAATGCAAAAATTACAAGAACACATGAACTAATGAGTAGATGTTTATTCTTATGAAATTCCAGTACAAGATGTTGTTGATAAGTTTGATTTTTACGAACATTAGATCGTTGTCGAGCAACTGTGATAATGATCAAAAAAGCAGACATTAAATTAAAGATGAATGGAATGAGTAAATGTAAAGTATTTGTTGTTAGATTAACGATTTTCATAGATGTTGAATATTCAACAATACACCAAATACGTTGTTCTTCATGATCTTCAACAAGTCGACGATGAATTGGATCATGAATAGTAGTGCCAATAACAAAGAAATATACAAGAAAAACAATTCGTTGAGCAGTATATTTACTTTTTAATTTATTGAAATTTGTTCCCTTCCAACTCATTAACATTCTCTCTATAGCCACACAAGCATAGAGCCAATCCACAATATACGGTAGAAATTTCAGACAGAAATTAACGGATATACAATTAATCAACAACACAGAACGATTAGTAATCAAGGCCATTTGTGATAAGACGAGTAATGAAAATTTGATGACAAATACAATCATAGTGAGAAGAGAAGTAACTGATGAAGTAAACAGATAAATATCACAACCAACTTGAAAATTCTTTGGCTGAAAGATCAAAATTGATAAGGTTGTATTAACTATTCCTGCAATGAATATGAGCGTTGTAATAACCAAACTAATTTTTAATGGTAGAGGTTGACGAGAAAATGTCAAATGAGAATGTATTTGATAACTAAGTATAGCATCTAAAGAAAGATCAAATTCTTTCGTACTCCATTGACAACGACTTCCATAGAAACATTCATTACAGATACACATTGACACTGTTGGACATGATGGATGATCCTGTAAACATTTGCTATTATTCTCACAATAGTTCACGCCTTGACAATTATATGTCATATTATGATCAAAATCAAAACAATTAGCATGATGATCAAGATTACATAAACACATATATTCTTCATCAAAGAAACATTTTAATTTCGTATTCATTTGACATGGTATATGATAATATTTGATACGGCGAAGACGATTGTAATTTATAATAGTTTTATTCAATAATACATTAATGGATGAACAGTGATGAGAAGAAAGGATATTTGTGGAAATTTTTCTTCTCGGTATATATTTCTCTTGAAGTATAATGAGATAGTAAATCTTTGAATATTCAACGAAAAGAATATGAAATGGCATTGAATAATATAATGTTACTATGTTTTGATCATAAGAAATTTTTTTAAAGACCGTTGTACGAATATGAAAATCATCGTCCATTACTCTAATGAAATGACCAAAAAATGATTGAGGAATAACTACATCCTTAAACGATATATCAATTTTTGTGTCTGATATTTCACATCTTTTCCCTGAGTACCCTTCCATGCAAAGACAAGTAAAATTTTTCGAAGATATTCGTTCATCAACAGGCACACATGTTCCACCATGTTGGCACGTATCTAATTGGCAAGACAACGAAGTCAGATAGCAACGTGGACCGAATTTACCTAGTGGACAAAGGCAGATAGATCGATTAGCAATCGTACCGACGCATTTCGAGTTTTGAGAACAATCACATTGAGAGCTCCTTTCACATGAATTTCCTTGCCAACCTTCAAAACATCGACAAAAGTCTTCTTTCGTATTCTCGTATTTCATACATTGGCCATGATGCCCACATTTTAATGAACAATTATTAGGACTTGTTGCTCGTTGTTCTCGAATTATAAGACGAGCAACCAAATGATTCACTGGTAGAAATTGAAATGGAATTGACAAAGACCAGCTAGTATGATGACTTAAATCTTGTTTATTAAAAGCGTTAATAACAATACTATAATTTTTACTCGAATTCTTCGGTCGAGATCCGTACGTTAGATAGAGATGAAACTTTTCGTCACAATCTCGTGCGGGCACATAGATATTATAATCATACGACTGAATTACCTCATCATTATCTATTAATATAATAAGGAAATAGAAAACAGTGCGCCAACTTGATGCAGTCTGCGTATTGAATTGTAATTTGAGACTAACACGTTGATTTTGAAATTGACAACGATTACCATAATAGGTTGGTGGACATAAACATTGTCGCTGTTCAAGTCCACCAATGAAAATAACCATTCCTCGATTGCAAAACCATGCTCGATGACTATAATAAAGTAAGTTATTCATGTATGAAAGTCTCTGTTCTTCATGTAAAGTATATTCATTTTCTTGGAAGGTGTCTTGTATAGAAGATGGAAAATTCTCAGCATGAGTCAATGTTAAATAGAGTTTTCTTTCAGAATCCAAATGCGATATGTAATCTGTTTCATCAAGACTACAAAGTAATTCCTCAGCTGTGCTTCGTTGTGAATCCCATTGTGGCCAACATATTCCGTTAAATTTTGGTTGTTGATAATAGGCTTTCGGACAAATATTACTTTCCTCATCACCACACCAGTTATTATCACTTAATTCATCCATAGGAAGACGAACACATAACATGTCGGAGTCAATACAATTGTGCGTTTGATTATAGCATCGATATCGTCTGTTACTTTCTTCAGGAAATATATTTCGACAATAGTGTCGTTCATCTGATCCACCGCGACAGTGTACTATTCCATCACCAACAAGTTTCAATGGTAGACATACAATTGACATATTGAATGGCGAAGCACATGGATGATAGAATGGTTCACATAATGATAACGGACAATTAGCTTCATCGATACCATTAGCACAATTCCAAAATCCATCACATTGTGTGTACTGATTATTACATGGAAAATGTGAGCCACAATCGGTTTCGTCTGTTTGATTGTGTCCATCTACAATTATCGGATCCATATCTACGCGCCAATCACACAGCATCGAAAATGGTGGTAGTCCTTCGTAGCCTATAATTTGTGCAAGTTGTTTCTCATCGTCACCATTTGGACAATCGATATGCTCATTACGTATGAGTAAAGGCGAAATACAATAATTTTGATTGGAAGAACACTGAAATCGATATGGATCGTTCAGTGAGCATGTATCATTAAAGTTTTCATCACTGTTATCCACACAATCTTTCTTCCCGTCCAATAAACGATGTTTTGATATACATTTAGGTGATTGTTGACATTGAAAAAGATCTGTACAATTAGATGACAACGTTGCCGCGCATCGTCGAAAAATTAAATAAATATTCTCCATCAAGACATTCCATAGAGGAAATTCATGTAGATCCCAACTCATCTCTGAATAGTAGCGACAAGTATACCCGTTATAGTAAACTGTTGCCTTAAGAATTAAACCACATAACTGCTCATTGTAGCATATAAGATATGGAAGTAGAAGACGAGTTTCACCCTTAAATAAAGTTGCATTTATTACATATATAAGATGTACATGTCCGAACATAACAGGATCTCGAGGAAAAACAAATGGTGATGATGGACAACTGGCATTTTGTAGAAGTGCAATATACACTGATGTATTTTTAGGCATTCTGCTACAGTTAAGATCGTCAGCTATAAGATAATTAGATTCCGTGACACAGGTCATTATGAACACGCATCTGGGAGACAAATGAGAATTTCTGTCATTCGATAGGAGATTTCGATTTCCGAAGTAGAATCGGTGATGTTTACAATCTCTCTTAAAAGATTCTCTGATTATTGCGCATTCACCATCACCACAACTAATTTCATTTTCGTTCAAACAGGTATGTTCTTCACAGCGAAAAGCTGGATCGCTGTAACACCATCCATAATAAAGATGAGTCTTTATATCAGTCCAATCAGAACAATCAGGATTTAGTACATCAGAGTCATTATAAAATTCTTCAGGTATACACTGACCATTTTGACATCGATAGTAACCCTCCAAACATTCATTTGTCTCTCGTTCCAAACATTGCTGTGGCTCATCAACACCATCAGTACAATCTCTTTTTCCATCACAAATTTCACGCCAATCAAGACATAATGGACTTGGACCATGATCACACTGAAGATGTATATAACAAGTACCATTAGTTAAATGGTTACGTTCCGAATCATGAAGTTTTCCTTTGAATACTTCTCGTACTAGCTCACCAAAAGTCATATCATTATCATAGAATGTATATTCACATCGAGAACCGAACCATCCTTTCGTACAATTATAGAAAACCAGCGATGATGATACTTCATTTGGATCATTTAAGAAGATTTGATAACGTTCGGCCATATCAATCGAAGCCGACCATTTTATTAAATCTTCACTAGATATTTCATTGTTTTTCAACTGTAAAAATGTAAATAGATTGTCATAATTCGTCACTTCGTCCGACGATAATATGTCAAAATGATTATCGTTCAAAATTTGTAAACAATAAGAAATTATTTGATGAGTTCCCAGGAATGGTACGTCATAATCGATTATATCATTGAGTACATAATAATAGAAACAATAATTTTCTGGAGAAGCTTCATATAGATTCAATTGTGCAATTGTCGAAAGATTGAATACCATTGTAACCAATAATCCAATGCTCCAAAAAAGCTCAACTAAATGTCTCATTCTCAATTGAATATAATTTGCTCATATACTGATTGCATTTTCTCTAGAGATTATTCACCGGAAATCAAATAGCACGCACAATGAACGCATGAACTTCAACTTTATGATTTTTCTTTCTGTCTTCTATTACTTTGTTACAGTCAGCACAGACAATAAAAACATAGCACAAGATAAATCATGCAAATTCTTACGCTCACTCACATACGAAGAAGATTAAATTTCTGCTAACGAGTCACCTATTGATTTGTTTCCATTGAATCAATATAGGTTTCAGGTTTTCTTTTGCTGTTATACCTGACTGCAAATTTTATCTGTTATCGTAGTACCATTATCTCTTATATTATATAAATTACAAGAGCGAACAAAATCAAAGATAAGCGGATTTATTAGTACTAAAAAGTAAAATTTACAAATTTTTATGCTATTTATACGAAGAGAAAAAAACGAAACTTTAGGTTTACCTCACCTGTGCTTCTGAAGTAGATGAAATCTCACTTTTTCTCCCATGTATATATATATGTGAGATGAGCACGGCTATGGTACCGTTGCATTTCGAGAGTAAAAATGTCTATAAGTCAAGTTCTCATTTGATTTAGTTTACGAGATATTACAGCAACACTACCAAACATATAGCTTTCTGTGACATCAACCGATGAAAAATGACTTTTTTTTCAAAACTTCATTTGAGCTTTTTGTGAACTATCATATAATCAAAATTTTTAGGGTTCGTGAAGCGCTTTCGGAATATGCCTTCAATCCTTGTTTCAAATAAAATTGTATAAACAGGAAAGCATCAATAATATATGGTAAGATACTTCTCATCTTCGTGTAGAGCGACATAATATTTTGATAAATAAAAGAGACTTAGTTTATAAAATTCGTTAACAGAAAATTTTAAAAATACCGATCTTCAGAAAAAATGTAGAGCGACATTAAATTCATTAGTATTCCTTTTGCAGACATTCCAATTGAACGAGTTTGATTGTGTATCAAAAAGAAATAGAGAGAAAACAATTTCAGATACAAAAGAGGTTTGTTTTAAAAGCATAGCAATAAAACTTTTAATCGACCATATAAAACACACGAATAGCGATAAAAATACTACTGTCACTATGGAAGTATTGAAGATTTCGAATGAAAGAAAGATGAAGCAGACTATTCATCCATACAATCATAGTCTCATTAGAGTTAATAAGGTGAATTTTCACATGATCTATCAAATAATATACGATTAATAAAAATTTTCTAAGTATTTCCTTCAAATTTCTTATTTTGAAGCAAGACTCATTATAACTGTGAAGACTGCTATTTTGATAGATCTCCACTATTACACAAGAATGTGTGGAGAAAAGACTATTTTCGTATAGATTCAACATCTCCCTATCAAATACAGCACTTGGTTTTTTATTATTATGAAATTTATTTTATATTAAAATAAGGTCATTTACGACCGAAAGTCTTATAAATAGACAGAAATGTCTTTGATGAATACTTTTGTAAAAAAAGTTTTGAAAAGTAATCTAAATTACTATTTATCATTAGGTCAATTTTTCAAGGATGTTCATTATCTTGACTGCCAAATTTGTCTCACAGCTAATACTGAACTTTGGGCAATAAATTTAAATAGAGCGTCTTTTTTGCTACAAAACAAGACATACGCAAGCTCCGAGTTTCTTACCGTTTAGTACATATCTTTACCAACAAATTTATCTGACTTTTTTGTGTGAGAAATAAGCGTAAAATGCTTGCTTTCGTTAACTCAATTTGCTGGTAAAGATATCCCCATTATGGTAGGAAACTTTATTCGACTTTATTCAGGTCCATTACACCCGATCGTAAACGGTTCTTGAATGCTGTCATGGGCTATCGTAAGCGTTAGCTGTAAATAATAGGATATACGTGCTCAGTTTTTTGTAGTATGTGTCTGTGAGCGGGCTTTAATGTTGTCGATCAACTCATATTGTAATATTTTTCTACCATTTTATCGTAGAAAATATTATCATTCAGACGGTAAATTTTTATTTCAATAAAGTGATCACAATGTACAATGATAACAGCGTCCCCAGAAAAATTTGTATAAAAATATGACAAAAGTTTTATATTCTATCGCCGTAATTACAAAACTGATTGTTTGAATACATAGTGTATATTTCAAAATCTCTAACAAAGAGAGTAATACTGTGGCGAAAAATTCAAATTTCTGGAAGATATCAGGAATATCTCAGCGAGTAAAGCTTTTATTAACTGATCTGTGATTTTTGATACCGAACAAAATAAGCAGTTTATATTATGATTGATCAAGCTATGATGCTTATGCATATTACTTCTAAATGCACTGTTTCTCAAATCATTAATAAAAAAATTTAATTTTTGCTTCTTTGCATCTTTTAACAAATAAAAAGACCTTTTATTGATTTTTACAAGAAGGAACGACGCAGTAGTTTCATTTTCTCTTCGTCTTCTTTCGGTACACTATCAATCTCACGGTGAAACACGTGATCATAAAGTATTTTATAGAAAGAATCGCGCAGTAGAATACAATTCTTTCTCTTTCCTCTACTCTATAATTTGACTGGTGAGAAGAGAGTATGCCAAATGAGACAAAAAGAGAAAAAAAGCTATTTGGCAACAACTTATGTGAGTGCGTCATTCTTTTAGTTCACGAGTCGAGTAACGTGAGAGGGGAGAAAAGAGTGCATGATTCTTTTTTTTTTATTTCTCTTTTCGTTCTTTCTTTCTCAGATACTATTAATAAGGCACGATATTCTACGTTATTCTTTCATTTTTTTTCTGTTAAACAAAACAAGCAACAAAACTCTTTTCAACAAATCAAAGCTATGTCGTCAGGAGGATCAAGTGGAAATACAGGAGGAGGATCAACATATGGTGATACAAGTGGTCAAGGTGGATCTGCTCAACAAGGTGGATCAGGAGGTGCTGGTGCTCCCAATATCACAGGCACACAGGGAGCTCCATCAGGAGGTGGAACAACATCACAACAAAGTACTGGAGAAAGTAGCGGAAGCAGTAGCTCGGCATCAAGTGGTTCCAATCATTGAGAACATTTGTACAAATGAAAGACATTTTCTTATTTATATTCTTGCATCATATATTATTGTGTTTAATAAATATGTAGTTAGCATGTAGAAAAGATTAGATCATGTAATATAGTGATCGATATAAAGGAATATTTCTTTTTCTTCTAGAAAATTTTTGATTGAATAGAACGTCTCACACGTTGAAAAACGAAAAGGACGAACTTGCTGTGACACGGCATGCGTATATATACTTCATAGAATAAACTAGTTTTTTATTTCAATTCCTATTGTATAATTCTTTTTCGATTCTCTCTCAACCACAAGATTCAATTGAACTTTGTTCCCAATACGAACACTCAGCTAAACAAATTTTCCTCATAAAAACAACATATGTAAAATATATAGAAAATAATTTCTTTTAGTCAATGATTGCTTTTACCATCCAAAGATGAAAGTTTCTGTATGGTTCCGTTACCAAAAAATGTTCTTAGACGAACGTTACGTTAACTTTCCGTGGTTCAACAAAAGATCGACTTGTCTTTATTACGCAGTAATAAAGACTCGAAAATATCACTCCAAAGATATCTGACGCTTTATTTTCATAAATTAAAAATGTAAGAACTTTTTTGATATATTTAAATCGTTGTCTAATTCCCTCAACTGTAGGGAGGGTCATATGAAAAAAAATAGTTTGTGGCAGGATCAAAAAATCATCGTCCAAAATATTATTGAGCTACAAAATAGTATGTTGAATTCATGACGCATCAATCTGACAATTTATAAATATTTATACAAAAGTCGCTTTCTCTAATAACACTTTATAAACAAAATATCCTTAATTTTTTATATGAATACTCCTGATAATAACAAACCGAATGAGATACTTGCATTCACTCAGATAACAATGAGATCAGAAGACGAGAAAAATACAGAATAAATACTGTGATAAAACTAACAATAAGCGGTTTATATTCAGTGAATTGTTCAAATCATTGAATGGCTATACTGTATTTTTCGATTGATGCAGAGTAATGAAGTACACGAATAAATCACAATGAATGAACTAGTGACTGATTGATCCTAGAATAATGAATGATAACTACCAAAATATTCATTGTGCAATATGCTTGCTTCTCCTCTTATTGAGATTAATTTCCTTGAATATGGTAACTACTCTTTCTATAGTTATACAAGAATTAAGCTAATAGTTTATATTAGGATTTTGTGTTTAGAGTTTTTACAAACTTAAATACGAAAATAAAAATATAGAAGAAATTTTTAATTATTTATCACGAGCTTTCAACTCTATACTTAGGTGGCCATTAGACAATATAATGATTTTTTACAACAAATTTCGAGAATATTTTAGTTTCTATGATTCATTATTTTTACCATTTGAGATAAAATAACAAATCAATTTTCTTGCATGATACATTCAAAAGATATTATTATTGAATGAATTAACCATCGCTAATAATCATACAAACTAGTTATCTTATTAAAAAAGAACTTCGAAGCAACATTATTTAAAATATTTGTCAATGATGATTATTACTTTGTCGTCAGAGCCCGAACTCTAGGATGATTCAACTTGAGAGCAAAGATGTTATCTTGCCCGTTCTTCGGATATTTCACCTACTGATGCTGTGACAATGAAGTCATAATAACTGTTGAAGAGTATTTAAGTATATATATTCTCAATTGATATTTTTGAATTTTTCAAAAATTTATAAACAGACAAAGAACGAACTAACGTTCGCACAACGACTTTTGCAATAGCCATCTTTTCTTGACCGATATTTTGTGTACTTCTAAAGTGTGCACAACGCTAACAGCCTGCAACGGTAGAAGTTTTTTACATACTCAATGAGAAAACGTTTCCAATGTGAGTGTTAAATACTGTTTAAAGTTTTTTCAAACCATATCATTGAGCAAAATAATCAACAGATCATTTTTCGAGAACTTTCGCTTTATCCTTTACAATGATACTAGCAAAAAATATGCTTATAAATGTTTTGCCTAGCTCAGCACAGTACATAGAAGCCAGATAAGCGTACTCACAAGACACTTAGTATATCATGACTGATAAAGATTATAATATAAATTATGCTTTTGCGTATTTAAATGATCGTCTTCGATTCAGTCAGAACTTTTATAATATTCTTGTATCAACAAGATTACTTTTCAATATCCTTTTATTTTTATCTACATATAAAGGATTATGCACAAAAGATATATAAAAAGCTAATAAACGCAATGCGAGGTTGAGAAGTTGAATGGTTTTTTATTATTACTACTCAAAACATTTGTTCCAGATAAGAGGCTTTCATACAAGATTATTGATGATAAAAACTAAAAATAAATTTATAATCTTGTTTTTCTTGTGATAAGAAGATTGCGCATTATGTTCTGCTACGTATATATATACATAGTTAGTGGATAGACAAAGATGGCTATTTTTAAAATTGCCTTAATATATACTGTAAAGCAACAATTTTTTTCATGTATTTCCATTTGTTAATATTCGGCGGTGTCTTTTGTTCAGCTGTTCCACCTTTGAGCGATCGCGAACTTCCTAACTCACAGTTGCCATCTGATCCGCCTCATATGTCGGGTAACAGCAATACTAGTCGAAACGTTAACATATCGGCATCCAGTGATCCAAGTTTAGGGACAGCTATTGTGAATACTCAAGTATTTACCATATTTAATTACAAAGGGAGTCAAATTTACGTTTATGATGCTTTATCAAATGAAAATGAAAACAAATTAAACCCACAAAAATGGATCTTCTACTTTGTTCCTGTCATGTTACCCATCCAGAATAACGGCATAAGTAAGTGGGCAGTAGCAGTTGCTAACGAAATTCGAGTAACATTATCATTAAGCAACTCAGAAGTTGAAATACTAGCACGTGATGCAATCAAGCAGAAAGTCGAATCAAACACAACAAACTTTTACAAAGAGTGGACCGTTGCACCATTGATGATCGATTCACTAACAGCTTATATTGTTAAAGGAAGTAGTTCACCAGTCGAAGGTATTCGCCATTATTCTATTACTAATCCAAATGAGCTGACAATGACGTTTCGATTTCAGTGCTCTTCGAATGGTAATGCCAAGAAAGCTGTTAATCAATTAATCGATGGTTATTATGAGATTGAGATTGCATTCCATTTTGCTGGATTTAAACAAGTCACAACTAATTTTGTATCCATCACAGCTGATCAACTTGGAAATGTTTTGAGTAAAACAATTGTTGACGGAGGTAATACTAATGCTCAATACATTCATCGTAGTCAAGGAGCATCATTTGTCAGCAAGTACGTTACTAACGTCAAAAAAATGATTTATCTTGAAAATTCTAATTTTAATGTAACGTCGCTAACGGAAGACTTGTCAGATCAGTTCAGTTCATTATTACAGCAAGGTATAGAATTGCTATGAATATAAAGAATTTTTTGGAAAACTCTAGTTTTTCTTTTCTGTAATTTAAGCTATGAGTTATGCGAAGGAGACAAAATTGTCTAGTAAACTTTACGATCAGATATGGTCGCCGAATGATTTAAATCCAGATCGTATCACAACTGAGATAAATAAGGTTTTTCGTTATAATGAAACGGAAACCAAGCGACGCAATGATTCGGAAAAATATTTCAATTTAAATAAGACACATGCACAATCAACAACTGATTCAGGAGGTGCCGACGTAGGCTTCAATCTTTTTGGTATTGGTATAAATGCTGGAGGAGATGGTGGATCATCTGATTCATTATCAAATTCACTGGCGACAACAAATCAAGAAATATTTTCCGGCGAGGAAATTCAATATTTATTATCACAGAATGGAATTGAAAGTGAATGGAAAGGTGAAAAATGGTTTCCCAAGGAATTTAGAGTTTTTAAAATAACTGACATTGCTGATAATCTTCAAGTTGCTATGATTACTAAACAATTAATTGCTGACAAGTCCAAAGGTGCAATTACTCGTCGAGTTAGCATACTTAATCAACCAGTTATCTTAATTAATCCATTACCATTATTCCTTACTGGTACAATTCAAGCGTATGCTGGTGATTTAATAAATATACCGAAGCCTTGGTTATTGTGTAATGGAACAAATCAATCACGCCTTATCTATGAAAAATTATTTGCTGTCATAGGCACTCGATATGGTCAGGGTGATGGTAGAACTACTTTCAACCTACCTGATCTTCGCGGTCGATTTCCTCTTGGTGTTGATAGCACAGGAACACGTGTGATTCAGGCGACCCAGTTAGGCACAATAGGTGGAAAGGAAATGCATCATCTACTGGAAGGTCAGTTGCCACCACACAGACATGCTATTACTAACTTAAGCGTTGCAGCAAGTGGTACACATTCACATTTTATTTCTGATCCAGGACATAATCACAATGGAGTAACTGGATCCTCTGAATCATTAGGCTATGGTACACAAGTCTTATCGACGTCATCATGGACCTCTTTATCTTACAACAGCTATCAGGCAAAAGGTAGCCATGCACATTCCATCTCCACTGGTTTGACAGGTATCAGTATCCAGTCGGGTGGTCTTCATACTCATGCTATTGATGGTCAATTAAGTTTAACAGGCTATGGACAAGCGTTTCCAACTATTTCTCCATATCAAACAGTTCATTATATTATTTATGCGGACTGATGAATTGGCATTCACCAATATATCAAAACTCACTGTACTAATTATACTTAGAATACGGATTGTCTGCTTCTTTTCTTTGTGTTTTTTAACTAAACAGTATGATCTAAATGTACTTTATTAAAAAAAAGATCTACTAAACTAATTGACAGAAACGTATTCAATCGAGCGTTTAGAAGAATAAATAAAAACCTTAGTTATAAGCTTACTTAATATCCTCATCTAGTTGCTAGGAAAATGAACCTTCCATGGATAGAAAGAGAATAGTTTCTACTAACGAATAATGGCATTTGAAATCAAAATCAATTGGATTAAGCCTTCGAGATCTCGTTCTCGAAAATTGTAGTAAGATATTATCTGATTGATCAGTAACCAGACCAATTAAAATCGGGATGCATAGATATCTCCCTCTGTATTCCGTTGAATGTTGAAAATTCCAAATTTCTATGTTATTGCTATCATAATTTATTCGAAAAACATCCGAGTATATTGAATTCTGGCACCGATATTATACTTTGTATTTCTTGAATTGTGATAGTTATCAAATGTTTAAGTCGTTTAGAAGCAACCAGTTAAGGACATGCGCTTTCAGGCGTTTTTTTAACTTTCTTATCGATCAATTCGAGAAGACAGTTAACGTTGCTGATCACACTCACTAGAATGTTTCACACCAAACGATGTCCGATATTCTTCACGAACACAATTATTTTCCGTTCTTTGACTTATCAAACATCGAATAAACGTCTTTCCGATTATCATCTAGGTGAATATGAAAACAATTAAAACAATATTGTGTGATGGAATCTTCAATTACTTCAATATCATATCATCTTACCTATCCAATTGGACTGATGATTTGTTATTCTGTATAGAGTACTTGATCTTGCCAAATATTTTACAAGAGATTTACGAATATTGATAAGATGCGAGGAAGTCATTTTTATTTTAAAAATTTCTCAATAAAAACCAAGAAATCTAATGATTTGATTTCATTTTACAGAGTCAAATCAAATAACAAGATATTCGTCTAAGTTTAATCTCAAAAGGAAACAATTCTATAACCTAGAGATTAAAAGACAAAATTACTAATAGACAATATGAGTTATCAATAAAACAATTGAAAGCAAATATTATGTTACTTCGTCAAATAAATAGGAGTAATCTAAGTGATGAAACGCCAATGCATATTCTATCCGCATTTAAAGATTCGAAGCAAACATTGTTGCTTCTTAATACTCTTTCACATATTCCAACATTTTCGATAAGATATGACTCATTTATTACAACTGAGAGCCTATAAAAATATTGAGTGGACTTTTTTTTAATCAATTGAATGTGAGAAGTTATTTCAATCGTGTTATTGGACAATGAGAACAGCATTATTCTTTATATTCATTTTCTTATACAATTAATTATTAATTGAAACTCGTATTGATTTATGTACATTTAATTCGATCATTCGCGAACTTTCATCAACATGGTCCTATTCAACAGTTGATCAAATCAAACTTTGTTTCGAAAATATACCAGTAAACAATTCTATAATGCATAAATCCATGAAACAACGATTTAACAGTTTAGATTTTTACAGTTTTTTTATTTTTAGTTCGTTAAAGTAGTTATTCTGTATCATGTAAATATTAAGATCTATGAAAATGATAGTGATTTGCATATGGACATCGTGGCACCATTTATTCTAGAATTTTTACCATTAACAAAACAAATCAAAGTTAAAGTAAGAATTAATTTGTACTCTTCTATCATTGGAAATAATTTAAATATGAATTATATCGATAGAATAATAACAAAGATTGATGGTATAAATGCGTTGGAATACATGAAACAATTTGCTGAACAACATTCACTCATAAGTAAAGATAAAAGTGTCAGATTGAATTATGTTTTCAAAGAAGAATTTTGGCTACGAAATTTGGCACAATATCCATTACCAATAAAGAATAATATTACATTTACATTTTTGAATTAAGATGAAGCAACAATAACATTTTCTTATCTAATAATAATCACAAAACAATTGGCTAATCAAATTAGTTTAGAAAATGAAAATATTTTCTCTGTATCGTCATCATCATTTGAAACAAGAGCTGTTTTTAATTATATAATTCTCAATCCTGAAAGGATGAGTATAGGAAACGGAAATTGCTCGTCGGTTTGTCCGGGGTCAAAGGTTAAAGGTTAACCTTTAATTGGAACTTTATTATTAATG
>JAJEKB010019966.1:0-12385 GCA_022393335.1 Macrotrachela quadricornifera
GCCAATTCCGAATCAAAATGAATATAGATGGACATTACCTGCTTACATTTCTGGTATTGACTAACTTTTCCTACCAAGTTTTTAGTATTTTCAAGTAATACATTCAACGTTAAAGAATTTTAAGAGCTCCCAAAAATATGTATTTTTTTTGGAGATAGCAGAAATCCACATAGTTAGAGCAAAAATACTAGAAAATCTTCATATTACTCAATAGCCCCTTTTACTCGTATATTAGCATTAGTGATCAGGAAAATGTGTTGAGAACGTTATTGAACTATCTACTTTTGTAGAGAAAACATTTCTGCATCTTTGGAGATGCGTCTGAGCTCGAGCGAGTCAGCTATCATCCAGAAAATTGTGAAAGACTAAAAGCACTCTAAAAAAAACGATTTTTCAACCAATGGTCGAAAGTAGGAAGCCTGTATAGTGTGGCATTGTTCACAGACATGTTAGAAAGAGCTAATATTTTGGATTTATGGTTTCTTAATGATGATCTACCGTTTGAGATAGTTAAATGGAAAATCAAAATTTTAACGGTGATCGGTCTCATACGAAGTTGGGAGGATCTCTCGGGGGCCTTCCTTGTAAAAACTAGTTTTCTGCCAAAGTTTACCATACAATTATAAAAAATTTCGCAAAAAGTGTCTGGAATTTTGGCAGAAAGTTGGATACTTTTTCGATTTTTTTGCCAGGAGAACGTTTAACCATTCCCCTCCCGCTAATTAGAGACCCCGAATTCTGATACAGAATGCATCCATGCATTAAAAGCTGTTAGTGCAATTCCTACGTGATTAAAATATGAAACACGATATAACTGTTTTCGCCGTCGGTCACGGGCTGTAACATTACTTTTGGCTGTCGAGTACGGTCGGTGATGGTCTGCAACTATCAAAATGTACTCGATCATCTTTAACCTCTGTGGATCGGTCACGGTCTGTGACGCTACTTTTGGCTGTCAGTCACGGTGTGTGAGGCTAATCTTTGTGTTGGTCACGGTCTGTGGGGGGAGGGGGGCAGGGGAGTGGGTCGAACTTGCTACTCCTAAACACTTCAGCACTCTTTCAGATCGTGTTTTAAAAACGAGGGCCCATTGGCGAGCTAAGGAACCGAGGCAATGGTCAAAATGTAAATCTTTGACTTTATATACGCATTCGAAAGGATATCATCTAAAACTCTCAAACCCAAACTTTCAGCACACTTAAATGTACTGTAGCAATGTTAGCCTGAAGCAACTTTTGAGCGCTATCTACCTAGTACTATCAAAAAATAGTCATTAATCATTCCGTAAATGTTTATTAGGATTATATTTCTACAAATCATAGAATTTTTTCATGCAATCAATCTAAAGATAGGGGATCAACCGTTGAAAAAAGCGAGCTATTTAAATTATTATATACCATATATTTAATGAGACTACAGTCCAGAGCTAGGATGCAAGTATTTGTACTTGTATTTTTAGTACTTTTTCAGGTAAAAAGTACAAGTACAAGTGCCAAGTACATTTTTTCAAGTACAATTACAATACTTTTATTTGCAGTACTTGTACTCGTCCTAGCTCTGTTACAGTCCAACATGGGTGCAAAACTGATGCAATTTATGAGTTCATTATAGTCGGCTTTTAACAGTATATCTGCTGCCAGTTCCTAAATCAAACGAGTTCAAGCTGACTTTTTATATGCTGTGTAACTTCTGATTTTCTACAAAATGGTAAAAAACTACTGGAAAAAAAATTCACTCTTGAAACAAAACAGGGTTCACATCACTCACGAACATAGTGATTTTTCATAGTTTTTCAATGAAAAATGAACATTTTTTCAGTTTCCATTCCAATGTCGCGATTGTAGAGCAAACAAAACGTGATATTCGGAATCAGGGTAAGAAGACTAAACGGATGAAATACATTATAGAAAATTTTTTCCTATGAAAAACTAACCCCTGGGACCACAGATGGATTTTTCATAAGATTTTTCACGCTCTTTCCAATGAGATGTTTTCTGGCATTGTATGGTGTAATTTGATCGCACAAAATGAGAATTAGTGAAATTTCTTGTTTTCGCAGTTTTGGAAGAGTCCTTCTATTGACAAGGCTATAACTCAATGAATGCAAAGGATAAAAATCGAAAAAACAATTTTGTCAGACCAATTTTTCGCGTAGAATCGAATAAAATATAGGGGATTTTACAAAAATTATGCTATGGCCTTTCAGGTCGATGCTTAATATTCCCATACAATGTCTATTAATCTTTTCATGCATATTCAGTTCTATTTATCACTTTTAATGTGCGTGTGTATGTTTGTATATTCTACTCTTACCTTGATACGACGACGAATAAAAAGAGTAGATGATTTTGTTAATTGTAAAGAATAAGAAAACGATATAAACAACTGTATGAAAGATGCGATCGAAAACAAATAAATGTATGAGAGAACGTGTGAAACATAATTTTCTTGTTTTTTTTTCGTGCTACACTGTAAGCAAAAGAAAGAACGAAAGGAAAAGGGTATAGAACGGATAAGACCCTTTTCTAGTCCAAAATACTTTCGGCTTTTTTGCATTGAAATCATGTCAAAAGATGCTCAGAAATATATCCAGACACTTAGTTTCGCGAAATCGCTCAATCAGATTTTTGAGGCTTGAAATCCCCTCAAGATTTCTGGTAAATTTTTTATTTTTAATTTTCTCCAAACCTGTCTGGTAATATATAATCGATCACACTGATAAAGAATACCCATGTTAGAATTATGAAACTCAGTTTAGGAAACGAGAAATCTTCAATTTATCTCTATTTTACCTGCATATTCTTGGTTTTTGCAAAAAAAAATGTATTCCAATGCCCTCCTAGCCGAGAAAACATCGAAAAACAAAAATAAATAGTGATTTTGATGCAGAATTTTACTCTAAATTCGAGTATGGAATAAGAAAACGTATTCAAGGTTGAGATTTTGTTGAAAACTTCCAAAAAACTGATGAAAATTGTGTGTTTTGATAGTATTCATTCTAGATGACGTTCACAAAGACTCAGACAGAGACTCAGTCACATCGTCAAATTTCCTCACAACATGTAATTTTCCATATTCTATTCGCTGGTGCTAAGAAAGAACTGAAAAAAATTGTGAAACAGATTTCTGGAGGTTCTCTTGAAAACTTATTCAAGATCTTTTGGCATTTTTAGTGAACTAATACCGCCATCGTGTCCAGCATGGTGCAAAAACTATTTACATATATTTTGTATTATTTTCACTATCAACACGCCGCCAAAGAGAGAATTTAAATATACCTAGGAAAACTTCAAACAGGTTGGCATGTAAAGTCAGTCGCATTTTTCTGGCAGTGTCGTGATAGTGAAAATAATATAAAACACATGTAAATAGATTTTTCACCATGCTGGACACGATGGCGGTATTGGTTTCCTGAAAATGCCAAAAGATCTTGAATAAGTTTTCAAGAGAACCTCCAGAAATCTGTTTCACAATTTTTTTCAGTTCTTTCTGAGCACCAGCGAATAGAATATGGAAAATTACATGTTGTGAGGAAATTTGACGATGTGACTGAGTCTCTGTCTGAGTCTTTGTGAACGTCATCTAGAATGAATACTGTCAAAACACAGTTTTCATCAGTTTTTTGAAAGTTTTCAACAAAATCTCAACCTTGAGTAGTTTTCGTATCTTATACTCGAATTCAGAGTAAAATTCTGCATCAAAATTACTATTTATTTTTGTTTTTCGATGTTTTCTCGGCTAGGACGGCATCGAAATACGTTTTTTGCGGAAACCAAGAATAGGCAGGTAAAATAGAGAAAAATTGAAGATTTCTCGTTTCCCATACTGAGTTTGATAATTCTAACACGGATATTCGTTATCAGTGTGGTAGAGAGCTGCGAGTCGATCCGGACCCGGGTCCGACCGGGTCTGGGTACGGATTCGGGTCTTATAAATTTTTTTTTGTCGGACCTAGGTCGAGTCTGGGTCTAATAAATTTTTTTGTTCTCGGGTCTGGATCATACAATGGTCTATTTTATTTCAGTCTGAATTCATCAAGTAAAAATGAAATTTGATTTCAAACTGAAATGTGGGTCTAGGAGGGGTGAGTGAAGGTGAGGAGGGAGCAAGTGAGGGTGACGAGGAAGTTAGTGAGGGTGAGGGCGAGCGTGAGATTTTGGGGACTGTAGGACTTAGTCCCATGTTATATGGGACTAAGGCGTGACTAAGGATTGACGAGGTGGGACGTGGCGGGACTTTGCCGAAATAGACGGGACTAATGATTTTGAAGTAAGACTACCTAGTACCACACGAGAAACGCTTCGTTTGGAAGAGTTTGTTGTGGTTGTCTAATTTTAGAATTCAATTTGAATTAAAAAAGATCATAGAGTCGTCTGGATCGGATCCGGGTCTCACTGGAATTTTGCCAGACTCGGTTTCTATTTAGCTTCAAATTTAAATCAAATAGAATTAAAATTAACGTATAGTATAGTATTTGTTTTCTCTTTTTCACAATTTATAAATTCTTTCTAATCCTATAACAAAAAAAAGTCACTTTAAGTTCAAAATGTAACATAAAGTTAGAAGAAAAAACTATAACAAAGCATAGATAACTTGTCCATAAAATCTTATCATGAACTTTAAATGTTATTTCATAACAAAGACATTAACATTTGATTTTCATTCTTGTTCAGATATCTTATCGATACTGTCACCATGTTTGTCAATAAATTCATGATCACTATATTCATCTTCGTCAATTGCTCGAGATTTCTTTGTTATTGATGAAGAAAACGATTGTTCTGGTTCATAATCAATATTGTTGTTCCATGTTGATGATGACGCAGACATTGACATTTGTGCTAATTTTTGTTTTTCGTGCATATAGTTTAGTTGTTGATGATCGAGTTCTTTTAATAATAATAGATTTTTATTTAAAAATAGCGCTTTATTCAATTTCTCAGTTTCTATATTGGTTCATCGTGGAGAAAGTGTATTATTTGCTTGTGAAAAGAGTCTTTCCACTGTGGTGTTGGAAGCGGGAATACTATATATGGATGCTACTATTGCAGCAAGAATTGGAAAAAACTTTTCGTAATTCTTCCAGAAGAGCAACACATCATCATTTGATGTAAGTGTCACATTAGAAGTCATGTACTCCACCAATTCTTTGTCAAAAGGTGGAGTAGATACTGAATCCTGATCGTCAGCTGGAAGGTCAAAACATTGTGCAAGAAGGTTTTGTGTGGTTGGCAAAGATTGTTGTTTTGGTTTTGTTGATGAAGAATAAGTGATATTAATATCTGATGAATCATCAGATGAACATGATTGACGTTTATAGATTTCGGATTTAACTAAATCAATTGCTGTTTGTTTTTCGTGAGGAGCAATTTGAAACCGTTTAAATGACGGATGAAGAAGAGTTGACATGTAGTGGACCTTGTCCAAAACCCATACTGATTTTAGACGTGTAGCTGCAATAAAAATAGAAAAAGAAAACAGTAAAATGATAAGATAAATCATGTATTATTTTGTAAATATTGTATAATTTTTACTTTTATATCCTTTGTGTTTATACAGACAAAATTAAAACGATAATTAAGTAATAAAAAAGACAACAAAGCAACTTACATAAAAACACCTTCAATTCTTTTACACCATCATGGTCATCAGTTTTCATCTCACATTCATCCAGTAGGCGTTGTCGAACTGGAAGAACTTTATGAATCGTTGGTTTTTCATCTTCACTAAGTTCTTCGATTGCTTGATCGAAAACTTTCAAAAATGAACATATTTGTTTAAATAAATTTAGATCTAACAATAAATATTCATTTGAATGTATATCGTCTAGAATAATTGATAATTCATCATATATATCTATGAAGACATTTAGCATATGATATGCTCCATTGAACCTGGTTTCCGAATATGTTTGGACTCGTTTGGACATTTTCGTTTGTTTATGTGCTCTTTATAAATGAGCCACCACACCCTTTACACGACCAAAAATCTCTTGAACACTTTCACATGCTACAGGTGTTTTGTCAATCTCTTTCTTAGTAAATTCATGTTCAAGTTGTTTGTTAATATAGTGTGCAGAACAACCAACACGTTGACATTTTGATTTAAACGTAGCAACAATTTTTGGTTCATTATCACTGACGACATAGATAGATTCATTTAATTGTGGCTTATAATCATCTAATTTTGATTCAACAAATTTTCTTGTATTCATTGCACTACATGATTCAAGGTCATACGGGTAACAACCCAAAACTAAGCATTGTAATTTCCAGTCTTCACTAATATGATGCAAGGAAATACCACAATAATGCACACCTGAAAAAGTAAAACAATATGTGCAAAGCCTTATAAAATATTATATCAACTGTATTACTTACCCGTGTAGGTATTCTTCCAAAAATCAACTACAACAGTATACACGTTCATTTTTTCACAAATAGCAACTAGTTGTTTATGTTTTTCATCATATATAGTATCAACATGTATACTAATCTAAGAAAGAGGAACAAAATAGTATTCTTAGAGTTAGAATAGATTCAAAAAATATCGTTCTTACTGTCGTAGAATGTGGAAGTAAGTTTTTAATATCGAATTTTTGTGACACAGGCAAACATCGGCCAGCATTAAAAATTTTTCCTGCAAGATTTTTGAAACCTATTCCATTTATTGTCTTCAAGGGACGGCAATCAAGCACAGCGAATTCTGCGCAAGCAGTTTTGATTTCCTGTTTGATCCGATTTGGAATAACAGGTTCATTTTTCGAAGATTTATAAAATTGTTTGATAGTTTATTGAGAACTGGAACATGTCAATTTCAGATTTTGACAATAACGAATATGTTTTGATAAAGAATTAGTTCCATAAGACGGTTTGTGGAGAAATAAACCCTCACATTAATTACAAATAACATATTCTTGCTTGGCGTCATTCACGTAAATATGACTAAAACTATTCCACACAACTGAAGATTTTGATGTTATTGTCGGTTTCACCAATTTCAATGATGAATTATGCTTATCAGTTAATTATTGAATTTCTTTCTTAGTTAACATAATGTTCTTTTGAATTAAACGAAAATTTAATTTTTGAAAGCAGCGATTGAAAGTAATACGATACGAATGAACAACAAGAATTTTGTATAGATTTTATTCTACCGATAACCAATTAAAATTAGGCACGATTTCGATCCTTTATATTTTCTTGTACAAAGAGGGTACTATATATTGGTAAAAAGAATCCGGGTCTAGACCCGGTCGGATCCGGGTCTGAATGCGGCCGGGTTCGGGTCCGATCCTGACCGGGTTCAGGTCGGGTCTGGGTCTGATAAATTCTTTTTTCCTCGGACTTGGGCCGGGTCCGGGTCCAAAAAACATGGAACCGCAGCTCCCTACAGTGTGGTCGATTATATATTACCAGACAGGTATGGAGAAAATTAAAAATAAAAAGTTTGCCAGAAATCTTGAGGAGATTTCAAGCCTAAAAAATCTGACTGAGCGATTTCGCGAAACTAAGTGTCTGGGTATACTTTTGAGCATCTTTTGACATGATTTCAATGCAAAAAAGCCGAAAATATTTTGGACCAGAAAAGGATCTTATCTGTCCTACTTTCTGAATGCTTACACCTATACTAAGCAATGTTTATGTCATCTGAATCTATAAAATAAAAGAGATATAAAGAGATAGTAGAAAAAGGAGTGCTTTCGACATCATTGAAATAAAAACAAAAGAAACGTTATTTTAAGTACCTTTTAATGGACAATATAACAAAGATTAACTTTGTTTTATCCGATGATTATTTCTGCAATTTAAATATGTGTACATTCACCTTCGTAGAAATTCATTTGTTACGTTTATAACAATAGGATTGCTAAACAATTTATTTCATTCATTTATCTTTTCGAAAAGTATACTGTATAAATTCTCTTTTAATTATAATGGAAATTTAGAATATAAATAAGTTCCTGTATAAACATGCCTCTAACAAGAAATCATTTCATTAACAACCTGCATAAAGTTTTGTGCCCGTATAGTTCATGTCTAGTCGTCTTGGAGTACAACAAATCGAAAGTAGATATCTTATTTTTATCACAATACACGTGATCACCATCACATAGCTACGGATCAGAATTTTGCTTCTCATCGAAAGATAACAAGAATTATAAGGAATTCATTTCATAGTTAAACAATACTCTGAGTTAAGTATGTTAGCTATAAATCGGATTATTGGTTTAAATATTATAGTACCTCATAAAGTAGATCGATTACCACATCATTTCATGGTTACCAACCATAAAACAACTAAGGTCTAAGGATCAAAGTGATATATTGCACGCCACAGCTCTTCACAAGATAGGAGAGTAGCAAGAAACCTAGAGCTCTGTATGCTCAAATTTTTGCGAATTCTTACAAATAATATTCAGTGAGGCTGTTGGCGCTTCGTCCAATATGAACGACTTTTCTGAAATATGTAGATTATTAACGTCTATTTTGAACATACTTGAAAGTAAACGCCACAATTCAACACTTTCAACCACGAATTCATCTAGTTTCGATACAGCTTTTTTGTTGAGATGGTTTAATACTATTAAGTATATCGTATAATTTGCTTTTGCATAAATCTTCGAAATCGCTTTCATCACAATATTTAATATAGTCAAGAATGGTGTGAACTTTTTGCAACTGACGTATTTGCTTAGGAAGCTCATACTTGTCACCATTATCCTTTAGTAGAACAGTCAGCCCATAAGTTTCTGTTTAGTACAAAGTCAAATGATAGTGAAAAAGTATTCAACAAATAAAAGAAGAATTTTGGTGGTTTTCCGAAATGAGAGTGTTACTTTCGACAAGTCAATTAACAAAATGTTTGATCTGTTAAGGGTCTCCGCGTTTTCGACTGACCTTTTCGGTGTCGTTTTTCAATATATACTACTGTGCATCGTGCATCTTATGAGCCTCTAAAAATTATTCTACGTTCTATTTAATAGGGATTTTTGACATAAAAAAGGATCTTACAGTGGATATGCAACTCAATAAAAATTGACCTCAGATTTGAATTCCTCACCCTCGATCACCTTTGGTCAAGTTTTATGGAAAGCAATCCCTTTTGTTTTCATTTTATTCTTGAACCAATCAGAAAAATGCGGACATACAAGCAAGCAAGCAAACAAACGAACAATTCATTTTTGCTAGACTTTTCTCTACGAGAAAGAGAACAAAATATCGAGAAATTCAGAGACCACTAATTTTTAAGAACTACGAAAAAGTGTTATATCTCTATTCATTGATCTTTTTTAAGACACGAGACAATAATTCCATATCTCCTATGGTTCTACATCAATTCAAATAAGAATCAAATCTAAATTGTAGCAGATTATTTATATATAACTCACCCTTATGGCGAACAAAATGAAAATGAAATTCTGAAAACTGTACCACGAGAGTATCTGTCTGTGTTTTCTACATTTCAACACACCTCTTTTTGTTTATTTATTCGGTGATGATCTTGAAAGTAATGCGTCATTTCATAGAAAATTTCAAAGTTTTCAACTGAATATTCCGAAGAAAAAACTTCGAAACATAATCTGTAAATAATTGTTATTTATTTTAAAAAAATGTGGTGAGATTTAATACGAGATGAATGACATTCAGGAATAAGTGAAAGTGATTTATTGCAGTATTTCAAAGCTAAATCAAACTTTTCATTCCAAAAGTAGATTATTGAAACATTAATGTATCCTATATACTTTTCTTGTCCAACATGATTTTTCTCTTGTGAAAGTGGAAATCTTAAATCTATATATATATAAAGAAGAAAGTTTGTCTGTTCGCTTATAACTCCATACTGGTAAAAGATAGCGTCACCAAATTTTCTACACTACTTCCCTAGGTCTAGAGGAAGGTCGTAGGATGGTTTTCGACTGAAAAGTTTCACCTGACGGGGGTGTTTGCTCCGCTTATAGTTGGGTTTACTACAGTAAATGTCTTCTCCAGAGAATTTGTGAGTATGATTGTTTTGAGATCGGTCATAAACCACTTAATCAAACCAAATGGGAGGGGGGGGGGGGAAGAGCGAGGACGGACTGCATCATATCACATGACCACCCACGTGACTAATCACGTGATCAAGAACCACATTTTACGCTTAATTTTCTGGCTTTATATCCGTTTGAGTAAACATGAGCGGGAGGTAAACTTACGAGGGAACCTTTCCAACTGTCTAATCGCTTTCTGACTGAAACCTACCGAGTTCTAGGTTAACGACTATGCTGATTCTGAATATTGCTGTGAGAAGTGCCCTTAGGCATTCTATCTAGAGTTATAGGCATTGTGCTTGATTTTTAGCCTGTGATATAGTAAATACTGAAAAATCGAGTGATGGTACTTCGAGCTGAGATTTCGCTCAGAGACAGGTCTATCTACCAATAGAAAGTCCTGAAAATTTCAGCTCAAAAGAACATTTCTTTCTCAAGATATTAAACTCGCGAAAAACACACATATCCCGTAAACAATGCTACAATATTTGTGTTTTTCGTGAGTTTAATAGCTAGATCGAGTGGTGATATTTCGAGCTGAGATTTCGGTCAGAGGCAGGTCTATCTGCCAATAGAAAGTCCTGAAAGTTTCAGCTCAAAAGAACATTTCTTTCTCAAGATATTAAACTCCCGAAAAACCAAAATAATGTAGCATTGTTTACGGGATATGTGTGTTTTTCGCGAGTTTAATATCTTGAGAAAGAAATGTTCTTTTGAGCTGAAATTTTCAGGACTTTCTATTGGTAGATAGACCTGTCTCTGAGCGAAATCTCAGCTCGAAATACCATCACTCGATTTTTCAGTATATACCATATCATAGGCTAAAAAGCAAGCACAATGCCTATAATTCTAGATGAATGCCTAAGGGCACTTCTCATAGCAATATTCGGAACCAGCATAGTCGATACCCTAGAACTCAGTAGGTTTCAATCAGAAAGCGATTAGACAGTTGGAAAGGTTCCCTCGTTAGTTCTTTCGTTCGATTAGATGTGATTACAAATATATGGGAGAAAATTCGTATGAAAAGAGAAAAGTCATTTTGGTTAGTCATGCCTCTTTACGACGATCGTTGAATTAAGTTTTTTCTTTCTAATACTTTAACGATTTCTTATTTTTAAATGAAAATATATTGAGCTACTTGTACTTTGACATGAGTTTCGATCCAGTTGAGCAGCTTATTTCAGCCTATCTTCTTCCGCGAGAAGAAGCGCTGAGGTTAGTTGTCGTAGAAATATTGCAAGAAACATTGTACTTTTCTTTTCAGTTGCATCTACACCTTCAGATGTTCTCTAATACACTGTTGAGGTAGTTTATGAGATTAGTATAAGGTTCTTCGAACCGTTGCATCGTATTCTTTGGGCGTGTTAGAGGTTGAGATGAAGTTCTGAGTATCCTTGTATATGCCAATCGTTCTGATGAGTTCGTCCATGAATCTTCATGAACAGATATTTTTTTGCAAAGTAACTATGAGTCAAGATGAGTTAAAATATCTCTCCATGAATATGCTATCAAGTGATAAGTCTGTCTCTGCGCGGAATCAATAATTTTTGAAGCTTGTCGTTTCTCTGAATACTTAGAATTCTTTTGCGTAATCTTTCAAGTGTGTCGATTAGCATACAGAAAAGACTTTTGCAAAAGCGATGTAACTATTGGGAGAAACGACCTTCATCCAAAGAAATAGACTTAATGCAAAAGTAGTCTCAGCACTTGGTAGAAATTAGATGGAAAAAACATTCGAACTCATCTTTAGTTATATTTACTTTGCGAAATATCCGATCTATAGTGATTCATAAACCAGCTTGTTTGAAGCTTTGCATTGTTTTCGCGGTTGGGATGCGCTGAGAAGTCCCCTTTCAGATACCGTAATGAACCTTTGAGATTGAGACGCGATCCCCGATGCCTTTTTAGATACCTTTAGGACATGTATTGAGTTTGTTTTTTGTACTCTTCCTTCATTTAAATTATTTATATTACAGTTAAGCTTCGTAGTGCATTGCACTACTTCGTCAGACGTTATGACTGTCCAATTTAGGTATGTATATACTTTACGAAAAACAGATAGGATTTGTCCTTTTTTCTTTTCCTTTCTCTTTTCTTTCTGATAGTGATACAGGAAAACAAGCCGGTAAAGTGACTAAGTTAAGTTTGAAACCATTCCTGTATCACTATTGGAAAGAAAAAGAAAGAAGAACAAATCGTATCTGTCCTTCGTAAAGTATATAAATACTAAAATTTGACAATCATAACCTTTCAAAAACTAGTGCAGAGTACTACGAAGCGTCACTATAATATACGAATAGTTTAAATAAAGGAAGAGTACAAGAAATAAACTGAATTCAATCAACCCTCCTT
>JAJEKB010019969.1:0-99771 GCA_022393335.1 Macrotrachela quadricornifera
GACCATGTGGAGAAAACTCAAGTTCAATATAATGATTTGTTGATGATGCGAGAAAAAAAAGTTCAACAACTTCATAATTCCACAACTCTGGAAATGGATTAGGTGGCGTTGATGGAGGAGCAGGATCGTTGAAGTATGGTGCATCAATTTCTATTAAAAGACTATTGTTATCGATGGTTGATGAAAGAGCAAGTTGAATATGCCGATGATCGATAATGGGCGTAGAATTCCAATGATTTTCAATCGTAAAGTTTATTGTTGTGTTAGCCGATGTATGCATAAAACAGAGCAGAAAAAAAAGCTGATATGTAAAGTGAGCCCGCATAATATGCTTTAATTACACTTTCATCCTCAATATATTTGACTACTATATAAATGAGAACAAGAGAACACAGAATAAAACAATGATAAAACATCAATTTCATTCTTACACATAAAATCCATGTGACATATTATCTTATTCTGTTCTATTTTGAAAAATTAAAGTTTTCATTGTAACTTCTATACTTTTCTTTCTTTATTGATTTATGCACAGATCATGCTTCTTTCGCCCTTTTTTGATATGTAACACACGATGATTATCTTTTTTTTTCATTCTTTACAACTAAACTACAGTTGTGTCGTCTATATAATACAATCTTATTCGTTGTCAATGATTTTACAATCTATTACTTCAATATTTTTTAAATGTTACAAAAGAATAATTTGTTCCAACATTTCATTAATTGATTATTCTTGAAATGTTGTTGCATTGTCGTATTTGAAAAGAGTCCAAGTATGCCGTAATAACTATTCTTCTATTTGCTTCCAGTTTAGAAGATCCAAATAAAATCTTTTCTCTATATTCATATTTAATAACTATTTTCATTATCATAAAACATAAAGTAACCATTATTTTATTCTGGGAAAGATGTATAGGATAACTATTTTTATTGGACAAAAATAACAAGAGACTTGATGAATATTAAATGCTTTAAACGAATTATTTGCTCGATTATATGGAAAGTTTTACGAAATAAAATCCATTTGTACGATTGTATGTTTCTATGCATCTAGGTCAAAGAAATACAATCAAGACTAAAATAGAAATGATCTGGAATTTCAGTCAATCATTGTTTTTTTTTATTACACATCAGTTGATCATATATTTTCAATACTGTGACTATGCCATTAAGTTTACATTGCTCAATATTGAAGTATTTTTTGATACATTCAAAGAGAAGGAACTATTTTCATCAAGGTTTTACAAAATAGCTTTTCCATGTGATAATGCAGTTTTCATAAGAAATAAACCCATAACAATAAGAAATTATCAATCACAAATAATCCTAATGACTAATTCGGAACTAAAGTTGTAGCTAGATAGGATAAATACATTTATCGGCCCTATTTCGTCATGCGTTGATATGATTGAGGGTAAGAAGCCTCACCATCAGTTAGATTAATACATGATGAGAGGAAAACTCGATAAGTATACTTGCCCCATTTTTCATTTTATTTTATTGAATGTTCGAAATAGTCGTGATGATTATTTATAGAAAGTTTCAATCTTTCTACGGTTTGTCAAAAGTTGTTTTAAAATTCTTCTCAGATATTAGTTATCACCTTTAATACCGCACGAGCCAATTATTTCTCATTTAGTTAATCAGTTAAATTATGCTTGATGTGATCATTTAACACATGAGAATTTTCTGATTCACTCAGTGATCACTTTCTGACGTCACATACACTAACTGAAATTCTTATGCAAATCAACGTCAAAAATTCCTGCCCTTCTTTGTGATCTATCATTTGTTTCTCATCGCGCATCCTAGTTTCGGTGACTGACCGAACTTCTGGAGTCAAGTGCCTTCATCGATTTTTAAGATGAGACATAGTTATATGTAGGAGAGGAGAAGAAGAATAATTGGACTGAGAAAAAAGTAGAAAGTTGGCTATGAAAATACAATAGGAACGTCAAAGGTAATGCGACTTCAGCAATGATCGGCTCACAAGGATTTTTGAAGCCGTTCTATGTATGGGCATGTGACAGCAACCGGTTTCATAAATGGACCTGATACGATGCTGGTCCAACCAACACCATCATCATTGATAGTGCCACGTAGCATAATGTGCTTTGCGACGACGCTGAGTCACCTAAGCATGCTTGGCGAAAAGTTCAGCTGCAGCTGACGTTTGCAAACGTTCCACAGAAGTGATATATCACTAATGCTATTGCTCGTACGTTCGAAAGGCAAGCATTAATTTTCGTCAGTCTGATCTCGAGAATCTGGCGCTCGAGTTTATGATAACAGAAATAAAAATCTAGTTGATGGTCGGCTTGTCGTATATTTACTTATATATTTTGTGTTTGCTCCCTATTTTTTTGCTCAATGATTTCATCAAAAATGTATAGACTAACTGAAGAACAACGCTGGTATATCATCTGTCAGTGGAAAAAAAGTTCTACAAATATCTCAAAAATAATATGTTCTTTCAAGTGTCGCTGTGCTACAATATACGATTCCATTGATTATTATGGTCGCCATAATAATGTGAATAATACAGATAGTGATCAAGCTATACAACAAAACTGATCAGCTATTGCTGCTGAATTATTATCATTCACGAACTTCAATACTACCGAACGCACGACACAACGTTATCGTTTATCCTTTGGTTATCGTCCTCGTATATCTGTTATTAAAGTTAAGACTAACAATACAAATGAAGAAAATAGATATCAATTTACTGCATTACATCACTTGGTCAACATCACAAAATATATTTCTGAAGATAAATGCTATGTGGGATTAAGAAGTGCACAACAGATTGTTTGGTATAAATAAGGAGAATCAATACCGAAGAAAGAAATATCATCTTTGCGAGCACATGTAAAGAACAGGGGCGGATAAGGGCCCTTTTTGACCCACTATACATCGGTATTGCAGACACATTTTCTGAGATTTCTGATTTGCCTATCAGATGCAACAAGAAATGGCGATTCCAACGGTACCAAATTTGACCCATATCTGATGTATTTTGTAGGAGTAACGCTCGGTTTTCTGAGCAGTATTTTTGCTGAAAATCGAAAAATTCCGGCAAACTGAGGCTCTCAGTATTTTTTGTTAGAAAAAAATCAAAACCTTCACTGAATCTCAACATTTTAGGCCCAATCGAAAGCTTTCTTTGCACTGCACAACCTAGTAGCAAACTGTGCTCCCACAAGTGAACATCTTACCGAAATCAAACGGTGATAGTCGAAAAAAGCGAGAAAATCGCAAGTTAGCCCTGACCACTTGTGACCGAAATCAAGCCTATAAGATAGAGGTTTGGACTCTCGAGATTAACGTCATTCGATGCGGTTTCTCACGCTCTACAATCCTGTGCTATTGGTTTCTCATCAATTTTCTGGCCAAAAATTTTTCCTAGTTGAAAACGTTCAAAAATATCCGCTTTTACCGTTCTCCTCGACTATTGTTAGTACTGAAGACCCGAGAAAACCTTCTTACGAGGGCCTCTCTTGGTAACCATTCAGTGTAGTTGTTCACGGTCTAGAACCCTGTCTATTCGCGTGTTAGCCGAGTCTTGAATGTACTGTTTTAAATCGTATTTTTTTATTAGAAATTGAGCATATATTAATCATGAGATTATGTATCATCATTGCTTAACACATGCGAGGCGATTCAGTTTTGTACAGAAATTGATCGAAATATCCGTTCCTACGAAAAATAAACTCCTAGTAAATGCACTTTCTGACATTTTCTTTCTGTTCTATCGATTTTTTTACTATCGTTCTTTTCGTACAGTTGTATAGTGAATCGAATCTCGTGTCCAGCTGTATAATGACTCAAGTTACTTTTTCTTTCTGTAATGCGTTGTATACATTACGTAAGAGATATGGATAGGAGGTTTCTAGGTTTTTCTGTTGCATTCGTGTCTATTCTGCGCGTAGCTACTCATCAATACAAAAACGATCAAAATTGTCAGTATTCTTGAATATTTTACATGTCGTCAGAAGAAGCCAGTACGGAAGATAGCGTTGACTCACTCGGTGAAGTGAGTTCTTTGGATGATGATTTGGCTAGAATGCACTTCGAATCTGCAAGTTCCGACGAAGAAGTCACTGATGATGAGGTAGATTCAAACGTCTGGAGTGAAATAGAATCAGAATCTGACGGTGAATTTGTGGACGATTATGGAATTGTTGAACAAGTAACATCAACTTCCGAAAATGGTATAATCAATACTGTCGATTGCTATTGACTTTTCCTCAATGATGAGATTATAAGCCTCATGATTCGCGAAACTAATAGATATACAGAACAATATTTACTAACATATAAACTTAGCCAACGACCAAAAAATCTTCAGTGGGAACCGACTTCCAACGAAGAAAGGTTTTTGCATTTTTCGAACAATGAAGAACAGAATGCAAGTCAAGATAGACTAGCTAAGTTGAATCTACTTTTGATCCTATTGAAAGCCAGATTTAAGTCGGTTTATATGCCCGGTTCTTTCATTACGATTGACGAAACAATGGTGCCCTGGCGAGGTCGACTCTCCTCCAGACAATATATTCCAGGCAAAGTCCACAAATATGGGATTAAAATGTACAAATTAGCAGACACGAATGGATATACTTGGAATTTTATAATTTGTACAGGGAAACAGAACTCAACGACTGATTTTGTACATTGCCAAACAGTCATCATACAATTATTAGAAGATCTTTTCGGATGTTATCGAACTGTAGCAGCTGACAACTTTTTTACGAGTGTCGCTCTTGCGAAACGATTATTGGGAAACAATAGCTACCTCATTGGAACACTAAGAAGTAACCGTGTTGGATTCGGAAAAGAAATTGTTCAGAAACAGCTCAAGAAAGGTAAGATTTATGGACTACTGAATGGTGATGGTGCGAAGTTAATCAAATGGAAAGATAAAAGAGAAGTTTTGATGATACCCACCAAGCCGTTTTGATACAACTGCTCTCGTGGATATAAAAAAAAACTACGTTATCTAACGAACGCATTATAAAGCCAAAAGTTGTACTCGATTACAATAATGGAAGACAAGGCACATATTTGTCGGATCAACTATCAGCGTACTATATATGTCTAAGAAGATCGATAAAATGTTATCAAAAGGTGGTATTTTAATTAATATTTGGAACATCAATAGGGAACAGCTATTTGATATACAAAAAAAACTATGCAACCGATAACATAACCATCCTTCAGTTTCGTGAAAGTCTCGTGCGGTCTTTATTTCTTGGTGTACCATGCGAGAATATGAAACCTGGCCCAAGACTTCAATCAGCAATTCATTTGAAGCGAAAACTAGCTGACCACAAGTTAGAGGAAAAGGAAGGTCCTGCACGCGATGTCCGAAAACGCTGCGTCGGCTGTTACGAAAAAAACAGAGAACAACAATCCAGAGATGTGTGTCATGCAACAACAAAGAAAATAAACATTTTCTACTCTGATTGTTTTAACTAGAAGCATTACGCTATGCAATAAATGTTGTCAAAAATAGCGAAGGCAGAGTAGAACACTCGTTACGTACGTCCTTTCGCCTAAGAATAAAGGAAAAGAAAATACTTTACTATTGAGTTTTCTGTTAAAATATAGTGGGGCCCACCGGTGGGCCCCATCGCCTCGAATGTGTTAAGCATTCAACTCTGTCTAAAATCTTAGTTTCATTTTGATCATTTCTAGTGTAACGAAATATTTTCTTTAAATGTCTTTGTACGTGGATGGATAAATGAGATAAAATACAACGTTACGGATTCACTGATATTTATTCGAATAATGTTATGAGTGCACACACACACAAATTGATAAATTGAAACGCACGCAATATATATATAATAAGTTGAGACATATACAGAAGTACATACTGTTGTTAATACACTAATTCTACTGTGTTGCCTTGTATCTTCTTCGATTGTTCGTTTTTCGAAGTTGCTCGTCCTAATTCTCTTTCTATTACTCTATTTTCAATCCTTTATATCTTCGCTATTTGTCTCTTGATCCATTTGTATTTTTCTTTTTGCTATAAGAGAAAGAAGTACGTCCTTCCAAGAGATTCACTCACCAGTTCTACTGTTTTATATTCTAAATTAGGATACAGTTAAGATATTGACAGTAAGTCTACTATTTTATTTGACAAGATATATCTGGCATTAATTTCCCCTTCTTCCCTTACGTAACATCCCAACTGTCTGATGCTTATCAAACTGTCACATTGTTTGATGGCGTCCAGATGACCCTCGATCTGTCTGCACTAAGAACAAAGGATAGTCTACAGATGAGGAAACGTAAATATGCGAATAAGAAAGGGTGTCCGTCTCTATACGGAAAAAGTACACGTAATTATATGAATACGAAAGAATATAGATTGTTAGCAAACCTAGGGCAATATCATACTTCAACAACAAATAACAATGTACATTAGGCAAACATGACTAATAAGCCCCTTCAAAATATTAACTTACTGCTAGCGAGGCTCACCCTCTCTCTCATCCTCAGGATTTATCTACTTAGTCATTTTAAAAACTATTTCATATTGCTGATCAATCAAGTTTCAATACAACTACGGTAGGATTTGAAAAACGCTCAACAACATCGCCGCTGGTGATTTTCGTGAAATATCTCATCCTAAACCTACAAATTCATAAATATAAACATTCATAAAGGATCTAGTATTGCATACTAGTTTTCTTTCTTTTTCTGAATACATAATCTCATGAAATGTATCGCCCAATTTTGTTACAAAGCCGGTTCCTTTGAATGTAACATTTATCAATGTCAGTATCACTTTTTTTTATCAAGAAGAAATAGTTGATACCGAAAATTGAAAACATGTCGTATGATTACTTTGGATTTATTTTAATCTTAGAAACTCACATTCTCTTCCTTCTTTTATCTGATGATATCTTGTACCAAATCGAAACGTTATGGTCAGTTTTTCATATTCAAACATCACGTCTGGTTCTTTCCATATCAAGCCTTATAAGGAAACTGACAGAGATAAATCTGAAAAGGTTTATTGAAAAGATTATTTAATGTTTTGTTGAACATATTTCAGCAAAATTTTTTTCATATGGTTTAATGAGATCATAAAAAAAAGTTATTCAGTTCGTCAGCTGCCCGAAGATCATATCATAAATCAATTTTTACAAAGGTTCTGTTCACCTACTTCCTTCACTTTGAAGCCAAAGATATGACTAGTTTAGCTTAACAAAGATCATTGTTCCAACAAATTTTCGTTAAAATGGCTCTGCTGATATATTTTGCTTACTTTAAGACAAACATTTTTTGTTCAGTGACCTAAACAGAGATCACGCTATTAAAGAATCTGGATTACCACTGTCCTGTATGGTTATTTTACTGACTTTGAATAAAATATTTTCATCTAGTCGCCTTAAAATAGATTCCGCCTTTGAAGAATCCACATCAAAACTGTCCTGTATGATTATTTTGCTGGGTTTGAAGAAAATGTTTTGCCTTGTTCATCTAGGCGAATATCATTTCTCCCATGAATCCCTACAACAACGGTTCTGTCCGGTTATTTAGCTCACTTTGAAGCCAACATTTTCATTCGGTTACTTAACCGATGATCATTTCTTCAATGAATTTTCGTCACCATGGCCTTGTACGATTATGTTGCTGGTTTTGAAGGAAACGTTTTCAGCTGCTCAGCTGATTGAAGATTACAAGGCGATGGAATTCTGATTACAAAAATTTTGTTCATCTGTATGGCTCATTCCAACGAAGAGGTTTCAAATTGATTACAGATGTAAAATTACATGATAAAAGGATTCTAGTTAAGAAGAGTATGTTCTTGTGTATGATTCACTTGGACAGAATGCTTTCGACTTGATGAACAAATGCAAAATCACATAGCAAATGAACTCGCATTACCAAGTTTCTATTCACTTGTATGACTCATTCCAACAAATAGATTTCGACTTGATTCACAGATGCAAAATTACATGACAAAAGGATTCTAATTAAAAAGGGTCTGTTCATGTGTATGACTCACCTGGACGAAAAGCTTTCAGATTGATGAACAAACACAAAATCACATGATAAATGAATTTGCATTACCAAAGTTCTGTTCATTTGTATGACTCATTTCAATGAATTGATTTCGATTTGATACACAGATATAAAATCATATGATCAATAATTTCTTATTAAAAAGGTCGTGCTCGTCTATTTTGCTTATATGAAACCAAACATTTCGAGTTGGTCAATTGAGCATTAACCACATTGCAAATAAACTTTCATTAAAAATGTCTTGTTGACTTATTTTGATCATTTTGAGAGGAATTTTTCGAACCGATTAATTGAACCGTGATCACACGAACAGTAAACTCTCACAAGCATCACTCTGTTCACCTATTTTCTCTTTTTCAGCTGCAAGGTTCCAAATCGTCAGCTGATCGAAGATCACACGATAAACAAACTCTAGTTAAGACGAGTTTGTTAATCTATTTGGCTCACTTTCACGAAAAAGATTTCGGGTTGATGAGCAGATGGAAAACCATATGACCAATCAATGGTTGTTAAAAAAGATGTAGTCACTTTTTTTAATCACTTGAAAGCTAGAATTTCGTGTTAGTCCACAAATCAATGATCACAGGGCAAATGAAATTCCATTAACATGATTCTTCTCAATCATTTCGCGGTCATCGAACGAATGCTTTAGGGTTGATCAAGTCGATCTGTAATCACATGAAGAATGAATTTCCAAAATAACAATTCTGTTCGTCTTTTCTCTCATCTTCCACAAACCTATCGAGCTACCACTCACTGGATCAAAGATCATATGACATATGAATTTTTGTAACCACTGTTACCTTCTACTATATTGCTCATTTCAAAGCAAAGATTTCGAGTTGCTCAACTGCTTAAAGGCTGCGTAACAAAAGAATTTGTTTGAGCATGTTTTTGTTCATATATTTTCCCTATTTTGAAGCAATCGTTGCGCAATAGTGAGTTGATCGAAGATCTCGAGACAAATTATTTTCAATAAGTAAGAATCTGTTCACCTTAGCCGTCCACATCGAAGGAAAAGTTTCGAACTAATGAACTGGATGAAAATTACTTGAAAAATGAATTCTCCTGAGCACAATTTTGTTCAACTATAATGCTTGTTTCGAAAGAAAACTTTGGAATTGTTGATCTTGTGCAAGATCACATGACAAATGGAGTCTTATGAGTATAATTCTGTTCACGTATTTTTTCACCTCGAAGACAATGTTTCACGTTGCCCAGGGTGTGATACACTTATAAGACAAATGAATTTGCAAAACTACACTTCTTTCAACATATTTTGCTATTTTTAAAGCAAGTTTCCAGTGTGTAAGTTGGTCGAAGATTATATGGCAAAAGAGTTCTCCTAAGAACGATTCTGTCCACATATTTTGCTCATTTCGAAGCAAAGATTTGCAGCTGTTCAGCAGATAATAAATCACATACAAAATAGGTTCGCATAATTATGCCTATGTTCGCTTACCTCTCTGCTTTTAAACAAAATTTTCTGATGAGTAGCTGATCTAAGAGTACATGCGAAATGATTTTGCTGACCACGATCCCATTTATTTATTTTTTTCACCTGAAAGATAGATTTTGCGCTTGCTTAGCCAATTGAAGATAAAATGTTAAGTAAATTCTCTCAATTACGATCCTATTCTCTTATTTTCCTTACTGAAATATATTGATTTTTCGTTGGATGATCAGTCATAGTGTACATGATAAATTCATTATTATGAGCAAAGTTTTGTTCACCTATTTTCTTCACTTGCAACTATGGATTGGTAGTTGTTCGCTTAGTCAACAATATTCTGACAAATGAGTTCTTAAAATTATGGTTTTGTTCTCATATTTTCGTCGCTTCAAAGCAAGGTTTCCAATTGTTAAGCTGATTGAAGACCATAATTAAGATAAATTCTCATAACCATGGTTTGGTGGACTTATTTCTCTCATTTTGAAGTATAGATATCCACGAGTGAGCTGATTGAAGGACATATATGAAATGAATTTTCATCAACAATAGGCTGTTCATTTCTTTTTGTTCACTTCGAAGCAAATTCCAATTTTGTTAGATAGGTACACGTCACTGAGCAAATGCATCTTCTTCACCATCGTTATCTTCCCTTATATTCCTCAGTTTGAAGCAAAGATTTCGAGTTCGTCAGCTGATCAATGATTACACAACAAGTGTATTCTCATAGCAAGGCTTCGTTCGCTATTTTTGTTACCTTGGAGCAAAGGTTCTGAGTTTGCTAGCAGATGGTAGGTTACATGATAGATGATTTTTTATTACAAAGATGGTGTTTACCAATTCTGTTCACAATGAAGGAAGTCTTTTGAACTTGTCAGACGACCGCGAATGACACGGAAAATGAATTCTCATTAATACAAGTCTGTTGATCTTTTTTGCTCACATCGCGGCAACGATTTCGAGTTTGTCAGCTAATCAATGATTACAGAACACATGGATTTTAATCAGCAAGGTATTGTTCCATTTCTTTTGATTAGTCTAAAGCAACGATTTGAAGTTCGATAGGTGATTGAGAATAACACTACAGCTGAATTGCTAGAACCACCATACTATTTACTAATTTTTAATTTTCAAAATCAAGCTTTAGCCTTATTCAACTGACTGAAGAATATAAGGAATATGAATTTTCATTAATATTGTTTTTGTCACATATTTTACAAACTTTGAAAGAAAGACTTTCGTTTAGTGAAGTAATCGAACATGACATGGGAAATAAATTCGTGTCAAGAAGCATGTGTTCAGATATTTTCCAAACTTCTAAGAAAAGGTTTACAATGAATTAACTGATCGATGATTACATGCCAGCTGAAGTCTTATTAAGAAGGTTTTATTCACTTGTGTTGCTCCTTTAGAAAGCAAAGTTTTGAGCTAGTCAGCTGATCAATGACTAGATGGCAAGTAAATTCTAATTAAAAAGATTGTGTTCAGCTATTTTGGTCATTTTGAAGACAAAGTTTCGACTTGTTCACTTAATCGAAGACCACGAGACCAACAGATTCTTGTTAACAAGGTGGTTCTCACGCATTTTACTGGATTCGAAGCAAAGGTTTATAAATGATCAATCGATCACAGATCACGTAACAAATGAAGTTTTGTTAAAAAGATTTTTATCGTCCATTTTGTTCTGGTCGAAGCAAAAGTTTTGTAATTGATCAGTCATTTGTAGATCACATGACAGATGAACTCTTATTAAGAAGTTTGTGTTCACCTATTTAGCTCATTTGAAAGAAAATATGTCAGATTGATTCACTGATGCAAAATCATACAGAATAAGAATTTTTATAAATACGGTTTTGTTTATCGATGTTGCTTACTTCGAAGCGAAGATTTAGACCTCACCATCTGATGATTGATTACAGAGCAAATGTATTCTGATTAGCAAACTTCTGGTCAGATATTTTGTTGACTTTGAAGCAACAACTTTGAGTTCGTCAGCTAATTGAAGATTACAAGAAAGATGAGTTATCATCACAAATGTTCCTTTTAGATATTGTGGAAATTTTGAAACAAAAGTTATAATTCGGTCAGATGATCACACATCATAGGATAAATGTATTTTCTCTATAACTATTTTTTTCACTTATCGTGCTGTCTGCAGAGCAAATGTTAAGATTTGATTACATGATCGCACATCACATGATAAATGTATCTCGTCTAGCATCATTCTCTTCCACTATCTTGCTCCGCTGGAAATAAAAGTTTCGAGTTTATTAGTAAATGGTAGTTCGCATGATAGTTTGACTCTTATTAACAAAGTTCTGTTCACCAGTTTTGCTGTGTCGTAGGCAAAGCTTTTCACGTGGTCAGTTCATCAAAGATCATCCTGCAAATGCGTTCTGTTGATAAAGAATTGGTTTACTTATTTCTCTAGTATCGAAGCAAATCTTTTGAATTGTTGAGCTAATGCAATATCACTGGACAAACGAATTATTATTAAGAAGAAAACATTCACTGTTTCTCCTCACTACAAAGACAATGTTTCGGACTGCTTCGGAAACGAAAGCTCACGAGTCAAACGCTCTTTCATAACAACGACTGTATTCACATATTTTTCTAATGTCAAGAGAAAAGTTTTGAGATGGTGAACTGATCAAGGATCCGCTGGGAAATGAGCTCTATTTACCAAGGTTATATTCATCTATCTTAGTAGTTTCTAAACCGAGATATGATGTTAATTGTTCAATCTTGGTTAACATAAGAATGTAACTATAGCATCATTGCCACCAAAGCTTTTCTCATCTATTTGATTCGCTCCAAAGCAAAAGTTTCAAGCTGATAAGCTGATCAAAAATCACTTCACAGCTAAATACCTCTAACCTCGAAGATTTTGTTCTGTTCATCTATGTTTTCTCAACTCAAAGCATGGGTTGAAGGTGCTACACTATTAGATAATCGCATTGGAAATGGATACACTGAGCTACCATTCTTATATTCATGTGTTAGCTGATCGTTTGGTATGATAATTTGTACCGGTTCTAAATGAGAATATATAATCTTTTAATTTGTTTGACAAACAGAGTTCAGTGGTCAGTAGTGCTGATCTATCAGAAATGTGAAAACTGTTGATAGCTTAGTTAAGGCCCTACTCCTCTGAAAAAAGTCAATTTTTATCAGAGATTTCGAAATTGAGATAAATGTATGGGAAGACAGCTCGTCTTCAGATCTTTCAGAAACAGTATGAACTTCTTCCTGATGCCTTGTTTATGGTAACATTTTTGATGATTTTCGCAAAGTACTAGTCGTATAACAGGATTCTTTTTTAAAACGAAAATTCTTTTTCATTTTTTCTCAAAACGCGGGTTCGACGATGCATCTCTAGTGGCATTCGACCAAAATTCGATATTAAGTTTATTATTATATTGAAGAGCATTTTTATAACTAGAGCGTCATTTTTTGAGAGTTTTTCGAGTGAATGAACTTGTCAACCCTTTTCTCCGCTTGATAGATAAGAGCTTAAAAAAAAAAAGGAGCATCATAACACCTGGATCTTGAGATGCTCTTTCAAACAAAGAAAAATATTTATATATTGAATGAAGGCCCACAAAGAAATCTTGCAGAATAATGAGCAATTTTTGACCTTTGTTTGGTTCATGTTTTTATCAAACGTGAGCCAATCGAGCTGAAAATTTTTGTTACAACCTCCTCACTTCAGCCCCAACATATACTCTAAATTTCAGCCCATTTAAATATACCTGAGATAAGATCGATTTTTGAGGCGGGAGTGGGGCCTTAAAAGCGCGTATATAGTAGAGGAGAAAGTCGATTGAAAGAGCATGTTGCAAACTGAATATTTATCTGAAATAAAATTCTCAGAAACTCAAATTTCGATTTACATATGTCAAAATGAAAATAAGTTTTCAAACGATTTGGAAGAGTCACAGTTTGATGAGATAGTACGTTACCTGCGAAAGATGAAAAAACGAGAATAGAACATGCTTTCATTATGTATCATTGTTCTTAGGCAGATTATCGTTCTTCTGTTGAAATGAAATTTTTGGAAACGTTTGGATCCCATCAGACACTTGTGACTACAGATTCATGCCTGTGTTGAGGAGATGATTGTTTTCAGGAAAAAAAGAAATCGTATCAATTTACTTTTTCTGTAGGAAAACGAAGTTCTCACTTTGACACCTATCTGTCGATCTATTGATCTGATGGCTTCGAAGAAATTAATTAGAGACAATTCATTTTTTCTGAAAAAATCAATTCTAATTAGTGTTTTTTGGACAGAAAATTAGTGGTCATTTTTTTTAAAGACCATTATTCTTTCTAGTATCATTGAATTCGGGCTGCGCAGCGATGTTACTTTCCCGACTTTTTAAAGACGTCCTAATATTTTAGGATCTACTCCTATGGGACCATATTTATACGTATATGACACACTCTCCGTCCAATCTATTTTCTGGATTTACTATGAATATAGTGGAAGTAAAATTTTCTTAAAGAAAAAAAATAAATATATAATGTTCATATTTTATTTTTTTGATTCATTCAATTGTTATAAGTTTTAAATGATTTGTTAAAGTTTGCACCATTTTCAGTTAGTCCAATTTACAACTAGCTAATTTTGAATTGAGGGCTACTATGAATACTTTAGCTATTTTAATAGCAACAACCTCCTATTACTGATGACTGCAGTGCTTATGTTAGTTTCGTCTTTCGACATTTTACTTGCTTGGATCAACTATTCTGATGATTTTTTATCGTCCGTATACCTACTGAATTTTGTATTCTTCTTCTGATCGTTCACTTTTGCCTAACGAATTAGTTGTGTTCTGACTACACGATTAATTTTTGTCGATATCTTATTTTGTTTTTTGACACGATGCCATTACGTTTTTCAACTGTTTGAAAGTAGGCAAACAATATTTAAAAAGTTGAAATTATGACATTCTACCACGAAGAGAGTGTTTCTTAGTGTTCGAACGTGGTTTATCAAGAAGATATATTCTTTTGAAGCACATGTCTACAACTGAGTTAATATAACTAAAAGAAGAAAACGCCGAATAGAAGAAAGAAACATAGAACAAAAAGAAAGAGACAGAATTAGAAAACTATGTGTGCAAGAAATTAATATTATTGCATATTTTATTGTTCTCTGAAAAATTTTGACATTTGTTAAAGCAACAAGCATCTTCATTTTAGTGAAACATCGTCGCTGAAGTTACTCATATGCAGATTTTAGCTTGGATAATGATCTCAGAAAAGAACATACGATATCCTGACTTGTATTGAAATTCCTGATTTTGTACCTAAGATCGTTCTGCCTGTTTTCCTCATTTTGAGAGATAAACTATTGGGACTTCTCGAATAGTGGATCATAGTCCATCTGTTAATGTCTAACTGATGGTGTTTTTCATTTGAAAGAGGGTGACATGCTATCAAGCACTTGATGAGAAAACTACTGGTTCAAAGTGACAAAAACTGTAGACACATAGAATGATAGAAAAACTGAAGATTATAGGATAAGTTTTGGATAACTGAACAATCTGTCTTTTTGCCTAAATAATTTCCTTTAAAGATGTTTAATAGCACTCGTATATATTTTTCAAAGGAAAATAGTGAAGGTAAGTTTATTTCTAGGTTTTCTAGATGAACCGCCAACTACAGATATATGCTCCCTTACTATTGTAACCCTTAGTGGATACGCCTGAGTAAGTTCTAACTAATCTACATACTATTTTTGATATTTATTGGAGTGACATGATCTTATGATAGGCATTAATTAGTATGATAATTATATTGCCGATATATCAAACTATTTAGAACAGAGTTAATGGGAAAAGTGTGAACTATTCAAGTTTAATTATTGAGAATAATTAACATTAGTTTTTCTATGTTTCTCAAGACACATAATAGCGCGTTGAGACTCTGTGTAGAACTAAATGAACGTACACCATAATCTTTTGATGGGGTCTCTTTTATTTGAATACTTCACCAATAAATAGAAAAAACGAAAGAAGCCGAGAGAGGAAAATCAAAAGAGAAGAAATACATCAGGGAGACAAACTGCAGAGGTTCAAAAACCTCTCTCGATATGAACAAAACAGCTGTAATATATGCTACTGTCTCTTATCCCTTGACTCAAGAAATCTACTCACATGTATATGACTCAAGGAATGTAAGAGGAGGAAAGAAGAAACAATAGAACCATGTGATGTCATGACCGAAGAATAAGACATCTTTCTTTCTCAATTAAGTCAATGATTAGCAAGACGAATATAACAGTGAATTAAGAAAAACGAAGTAATAATGAAAATAAGTAATGAACCCGTAAGAACAAGACAATGAAGAAATGGAGCATTAGTCAAAATAATTAAGCAAAGAGAAGGATATATCAGAAATATAGATTTGTTGATCATTTTTTTACCATTACAGATTAACTTTTGTTTAATAAAGCTTAGTCATCTAAGGTATTTCGTATTAGTGCAATGACGCGAAAGAAAATACATTAGTTCCACATTTTAATTTTATAGATGCACTGATAAGCTGTTCTAAAAAGCTTTGAGAAATAATTATTAGTGACAAAAAGTTGTTTGATGGGGTGATCGTGTTTGATAATCAAATAACTAGTTAGGCTTTTTAACTGATAATAGAAAGAAAGAAAACCAGGGTACCATACAGTTGGTCAAAATCAGTTAGACTAATGAACAAATTGCATATGAAATTTATCTCTTTTTCTCTCAAAAAAAACGTGATTTTCAGATATTGTTCTCTGTTTGGTTCACTGATTGTGAGAAAAGCTCATCTTTTGATAGACGTACAATACTAGATGGTTAAATAAAAAGACGGTGTGTGATTATCTGAATCTTACCCGTCATGTTGGTTTTCTTTGCCAAGTCAGTAATGGTAGAAACCTAGAAAAAAGACATTATTTTAAGAATGTAAAGAGTATTCAACAATAGTTAAAGGAAAATCTGAATATTTCCATCATACTTCGATCACTTGGACCGATTCTTTTATCATTGACAAATGAGTGTGCGTCGTTCATGTTTATCAGAAAAATGTTTACAAACTATTTTGGCGTATTAGATTCGGTGAAGAAATGTAATAGGTTTAAAGGAACATTGATAATGCTTAAAGCTGGCTTCGTTCTCAAGAAACATGTTCAAGAGCAGTTTTCTTTGCTTGATCCTAGCTGAGAACATTATGATTATGAATCGAACGAGTCACTCTTACGGTATATCGTGTTTCTTTGTTATAATTTATAATTTTTTTTTATTGTAAGAAGATAGTAGGCTTTGATGTTTCTTCGATAGCTTAAGAGTAACATCGTTTTAATCGAGTTTCAAGATACCTGAAACAGGTTTTCGGCGACATGCGCTAAAGTCGAGTCTCTCACGAGAGAAGTACCTCAAGTGGGCGTCGTTATTTCAAGTGGAAGTTATGCTAGTTTTGTAGAACTCGATAAGCGGATTACGGTAGCATATTGCGTTTTTCTCTATAAAGCTCTATATTAGAAAAATAATCAATACTATTGTTAAGGAATTACATAGAAGATACAGAAATTTTAACAATGATTGCAGTTTGGGTAAGTCATATGCAACTAGTGATCGGGATATCTATCGAATGATAATTCTCACAAGGTAGACCAAGCAATATCTAGGAATGCCTCAATTTGTTTATATCATTGATGGTATTACTGAACAGATACAGCAAAGTCGACAATTCTTGAACATCGCAGTGAGCCAAATAATGCTCTCAAATGATTCCTAATACTTTGATAATTCTAATATTTAAGTAATTCAATTCTATAACGACAGTATCATTAGCATATACAAATCGAAGTATTCTTAGATATCTCTTGGTGTACCTTGTGAGGACTATCACTCGATAAATAGCCCAATCATAAGTTACGTATGACTTATCCAAACTACAATCATTGTTAAGACTTCTGCATCTTCTATGTAATTCTTTAACAATAGTATTGATTATTTTTCTAATATAAAGCTTCATAGGAAAAAATGAACTATGCTACCGTAATCAGATCGTCGAGCTCTATAAACTAGCATAACTCCTACGTAAAGTAACGATTCATAATTGAGGACCTTTCCTTGTCACTGCCAGTTCTTCTGAGAACTCATCCCAGACTTTTGTATTTAGTTTTTCAGCATAAAACTTGACTAAAGATGATGAAGGATGAAGTATCCGAACCCAATCTTAATGATCGATAAAAATCAGTCAGAGGATTTGAATTTTTCACTCGGATTACATTTAGTGAAGATTTTATTGAGAAGAAAACAAAACACGACGATTTCGACTGAGTTCCAAAAAGAATCAGATGACAAAAAAAACCACGAAGTATGCATTTTCACAGCCATTAAACCTGAATGAAAGTAGAAAATTGTCTGTTCTATTTGTGCACCCATTTTTGTAATTAATTATCAGATATTTGATCTATTACGGTTGCTACACCGTGGCGGGAAGGAAGCATTGGGGCGAGATGTATGTTCAATAAAGGATGAAAGTCCATTAACTACGAGAATTGCATGGTGATTTCGATTCAACTCTTGCCTCGCTTCCTAGCCACTGGAGTAATTGTTTGAAGAATAGCTGAGAAAAATAAGTAAAGCATTCGATTTAAAAAAAAAGATTTGTAAATACTAATCTCTTTGGATTTGGCTTCTTTTACAACAAAAAAGGATATAATTAAATAAACTGTGTTTTGACTTATAAAGCTTGTCACGCAGCATCTTGTGGTATATTCTGTGTTTTTTCCGAGAAGTATCAGATAATTAGAATTTGAAATATGAAAAAAGAAATCCCCGGTCTCTGTAGAGTTTCTGCAGGGTGGAAACTGGCTCACTTGGAATTTTGTAGCTTTTGTTAACTAGCAGTGAAGGTGTAAAAACACGGTATTGAGTAAATTGTAGAGTTTTTCACGATACATCTCTTAGTAAAAGGACAGACCGAAAATTTTAGTCATGCAGGTAGGTGTTGATCCCCATTCCCATGACCAGTACTTTTAGTATATCTTAAGTAAATTTGGGTCTCGGAAAGTGAGCCATACATCAGAATCGAAAAAGTGATGCTCACTTCATATAGAGAAAATGGACTAATTCAAATACGTCTTTACTTTACCGCAATCCAATCATTTTCTCAAAAACAGAACAAAAATGCTCGCAACCCGAAAGTGTTATTCCCAGAACAGAACAATGGTATTTCGATATCGGAAGTGCCATTCCCATAACAGAACACACTTGTTCTGTTTTGGAAATGATACTTGCGGTGTCAGAATGTTACATATTTCAAATGGGCATAGTATGTACTAATGGAATCCACTTTGGCTCACTTCATACGACCGACATCAAACGGTACAATGGTGACAATATAGTGAAGCTCAGCCCGTATATATACAGAACCCGCCATGAAAGATTTAAGAATATGTTCTTAGTTATTCTTTCCATTTTTTCACGGGAGCTGTAGGGAATATGTTCCAAAAGGGTTTACTGGTAGAAGACTCGTTTTTGATGTAATCATTAAATACAGATCGAATGACCAGAACTATTGAGGACTTCGAATATGATTCTACCATTGAATGGTATAACGCCTGTTGATATTTCGAACACTCACCTGCATCACTTTGCTTTCTATGAAACCAAGTTTATTGTCAAATGAAAAAAAAGCGAATGTTAGTAATTCCTTTTTTGCACAGACAAAATATACCATTTTCTTCTTCCTCGGAAAAAACCTCATTCATTTTCTCAAAACAAGAAAAATGGTACTTGTTATTCAAATCCTTTCTTGTTGTTTGATCAGCATCTGAATGAAAAAAAGTGTCAAAGTCTCACGTTAAAAGCAGCACTCAATTGTTAAGTATTTTAATGGAGAAGTTATATGAAAGTCAGCTCCCACGCCAATGCAGTATTTCATTCGGAATTCGCAGAAAACATGAATAATATAAATAAAATCTTCTGCGACCAGCTTTTTTCTTGCTTACGAGATCCACCAGACAATTTCATCTTACAGTGAAGATCTATTTCAACTCTAGCTAGATAAGTTTAAAACTTTCCATATTTAAATAAAAATAAATAAAAGAGAAGTTTTTTTGGATGAGGATGAGGTTGAGGATGTGAGGGTGTGAGAATGCAAGTGTTGAGGGTGAGTTTCTTGTAAAAGAACTTATAAGAGAAAGCTAGAATTTTCGAATCCGGAAAAGATCATTCATCTTCATTTTGCCTGCCCACAGATGAATTTCGTAAATGAAATTCAATTCGACAAATCCAGGAGTGAGGGTGAAGATGAGTATAGCTACCAGAAAACCGAGGGTGTGGCAAAATTAAAATTATTATTAGTTTCACTAAATATCTGGGCACTGATGTCTGCTATTTCCTGAAGATATCAGACATTTACCCACACTATGCAAATTTAAAATTGCAAGCAAAGTCGATATCAGATACTTAATTACACTGTATATTTCTGAGACACTACTGAATAAGTAGATCTCAAATATTTACTCACAATATATATTTTTGAAATATTATGAGAGACTAGTAATCAGAGATTTTAACACTTATATTTATGAAAGCTAGAAATATATAATATTGAATTATATCTGCTTCCTGATGATCTACAGAGATATACAGTGTAAGTAAATATTTGAGGACCAATACATTTATCGAGTCCCCCCTCCCCTTATGTGTAGACGTAATTAGACTAATTCACATCTGATAAGCTCATTTTAAGTATTCCTAAGAATCTCAGATTAATAGTTTAAGAGATAACATGTGTTTCTTCCATTTGATATAAGTCTCACATAGCATCTTCATAGGTAAGGATGCCGTGAAATATTGGAAATAAACACACTTATCGATTCTCATTTGGAGTTTAAATCAAGACAGTTAGGTTTCACTATCAACTGCTGTAAAAACGCGAGAGTGTGGACCAAGATCTTGCCGTTACCCATAGCTACTGAAATGCTTTTTAAAATTTAGATCAACATTTCATAATATCTTCATCTATAGAGATGCCCTTTAAATGTGGAACAAGATTTCGTGGCACTCTCAGCTAATGAGAGACTATTTAGCGGCTGTGTCAAGGCAATGCCTTCACCCTCACCTATTGAGATACCCAGTGAGGCTTGTATGAAGTAAGATAAATACATTTTACGTGTTAAGCTACTGGTCTGGAATTCTCGAAAATACTTCTTATGCATTCTCCAGGGGCTAATTGGTCTGATTATGCTAACACATAAAGAGAGAGAAGTGGATATATGTATTTACCCCAAGTATCTGATATCTGCTTATCTAATGATATCTCACAGACGATGATGTAATTAATTATCTGACATCTATTTTTCTCGTAATGCCCATTTCAAAAAAAAGGCGAGTGGATACCTTTCGAATGACTATTGATAGGAACAAGCTAGAGAGCTGCGGTTTTCTCCGTTGAAAAGAGACTTATCCAGCACATCGATTTATATATAGTTGTTAAAATTTATTACATAAATAACTAGTGATTCATAGTCATCTTGAAAGAGTAGATTGTTGCACTATGAAGATAGGACATGTTTTTCACTTTGAGAAGTGCACTAGAATCACCACCTGACAAGCCACAAAGCTATGAAACGCGAAAACTTTGATTTTAATCCATTTAAAAGTTATGAATCAAACAAGAATGACAATTGACCAACTTTTTTACTCATTTTATCTTGCGCAAAAGATTTTTCAACTATTCCCTAGTCTCAATCCTGCTCATTCTTTCAGAAATCGTGGAAAGATCTCTCAGGATTCTGAATCTCAAAGATCCTACCAAGTTTTATTCAGGATCCTGTTTCCAATTCTAGTAAATCCTGTCAGGATTTCGTCTAGATCCTTGAAAAGATTATGAAGAAGTACTTTTTGCTAAGATTCGTTTAGGGTTACAACAATGTCTCAACTAAATCCTTACCAATAAATCCTTTCAAAATCCTTAATACATCCAACTAGAATCTTAGCAAGAAAATGGAAGAAGCCTTATGAAGCAGTACTCAGTAGTCCTGAAAAGTTTCTGTTAGGAATATCTTCAGAACTTTTTAAGAATATATGCTTTCAGATTTGTACCACTTCTAATCATGTAGAAAATCAAAGGAACTGAGTAAGAACTTTGAACGCCATTATATGTTGTATGTATTCGTGTTCACTTCTTGAAAAAGTATAAAAGATCCTTCAGGAAATAACATTGCCAGGATCCTGTGAAGAATGAAAGATGGTTACTTTCAAGATTTCCTGTAGCTCTTGTTCAACTTATCTGGTGAACTAAAATTTCAGGATCCTACTAAGATTTACTTCAAATTCTTTATATGATCCTGACAAGAATTACAGATACGATTTAGTTAACTGTGAGTAAGTTTTAGATATGTCCTAGAACCTGCTATGAGAGCTTTGACAAGAATTATACGCGTATTAGTTGCAGAACTTTTCAAAGATAATACAAGATGGCTCTAATCACTATCTTGTCAAGATTTGATCAAGATCTTTCTCAGAACTTTTCAAAAATAAGCTTTGCGAATCTTGAGTATATAGTACAAATATGATCAAGATCTTGACGAGAAAATACAAGGATCTATCTAGGATTATTCAAGGCTTAACTATAGAATGTATAAAGAGTGTATTATTCAAAATCCTATCAAGATTGGCAGCTGGTTGTGTTAAGGATCCTGTCAAGAATGTATGAAATAATTTTCTCAATTTTTTCTTTATTTAGTTTCTTGTGAAATTTAAGTCAAAGTTTCTAAACGTTCATGTCATAATAAAATCTCGATATCAGTTTTGAGAAAACTTTGATCAAAATCAATAAAAAAAAATTTTCTATCTCATCTTGCGATACTTTCATTGTTAATTGAGCATAATAAAGTTGATGTTTGACCTACAGCTTCTTTACATTCTCGTTGTTTTTTTTGCATCTTTCTACTAACGACAAAATTAATCGTACATTTGATTTTTTATCTAAAATATAAATTTTGTAGTTAGAAAAAAACCTTCTTGGATATATATGAATACTACAAGTAAAAAATTAATATGAAGATACAAAGTGTTGATATATTTTCTGAGTCTTTTTAATACATGCTTGAGTAACATTTAATGATAAACCATCTGAAGCTTCATCGATCGCATTCTCTAGTTCACAATGTGATTTTGGATTTTTGCTTTTAATCTTTTCTTTGATAATGCTCCAGACAAGTTCTATAGCATTAAAGCCAAGACCATAACCTGGCCATTCACATAATTCAATATTATATTTGTCACACTATCGTTTGGATTGAGCATTTCTATCCCATGTAACTCTGAAACGCACACTAAACGCATATTAATTCGACATAATCCTTGAAAGATTTCTGTATAATTATTCACCTAGTTACTACATAGTTTGGAAAAATTATAGTTGATTTTTTTCAAGGTTTCTTACAATGATATTGAATCATTTTGTGGAATGTAATAAAGTTTTCAGATAAATAATAATCTTTCCAAATGAAACCATTACATTTCTTAGATCAGAAATCATTTATTTTATTTCAGTTTAAGCTTTTAGTTCTGTTCAATTGAAGGCTTTTCTGTCAAAGATGTTCGAACTGAAAAACAAAATTTTCAGACATGGAATAATAAGAATATTTTAAAATTCATCAAAAAAAGTGAAACTAAGAAGCAAAATTATATAATTATTAGTTTTAGAAATAAAAATGTTTTCCGTTAGTTTATTAAACTGTTTCTCTTTTCAAGGAAACTAATTAATCCGTCTTGAAGAACTATAATCTATTTTCATTTGTCTTACCTTCTTCAGTCAAAAAGTAAGCACTTTATCATTCGAAAATTATCACAAATAGAAATTATTAATTAATATCGAAGGAGATTTATGATGTGTTATACATTTGAAATAAGTTCTAAAAGACTATCTTATTAAAAGAGAAATCTAACTTATGTATAGATATGCCAATATAGTCATTGATTCAAGTAAGTAGACTTCTAATCGAATGTCTTATGTTTTAGCCTCACTGGTTGCACAATCTAAATGTATGAAAAAAAAATTAAGCGCATTTTGTTGCAGGACAATTCGTTACCATCATATAATCTAATTATTATATATCATTAGTTTTTTATTGATGAATTGATCTATTAAGTTGAGTTTGAAACATAATTCAATAAACATAAAAAATTGTAGAAGATACTTCTGACGAGTAGACTTCGATTTTTTTATTTCGGTTTGCATCCTTATAAAAAATTTTGATTTAACAACAACATGGATCTGTTTTCTACTTCATGATTCATGTCGATGAGATGAAAAAACTTCACACGTGAGATATGATCAAAATTAGTTCTAGCACTATATAAATCACTGATTATTTCAAACTAGTTGAATTTTGAATATGTAAAATAAGATCTAATAGTTTTTGAACTAACAAAATCTGTACGCCACATAATGAGACTTAATGAAAGGACTTAATCATATTGTAAATATGAGATGATAGATGTGTGTATGGAAAATGGATGTATTTTATTTAGATTCGTTATTTTGTAAAACAAAAAAAAACAATTCTTATTTTATATTCACCATTTATGAATCTAAGAATGAATTTTATTATAACATTACAAGCAAAAGCAAAGTATTTGAAAACTATTGAGAAGAAATTTGTTTTTTTAAGCTTTGTGTTACATGAATGAAACTATAAAAAAAAAGAATGAAAAGCAATATGACGAGAAGTAATTTCAATTGTTTTTTTTTTATAAAATAACAGTCAATTGTTTACGTATAGAATTTCGATATCGTGTAATTGTATTATTAAATTGTTTCTTATAAAATTTTGATGGTATTATAAATATGAGAAAAGTAAGCATAGCTGGAATAAATGAAATAAAATATCCAATAAGAAATAACCATGAATCATTAGCTGATTTCATACATTTTGATACAAAAGAAATAATTAAACGTGGTAATGCAAGTATGACCAATATAATAGGAGCAATAATTAAATGTTTATGCTGTTTCAATTCTTTTCGTAGAGCTTCTTTATACTTTAGACTAGGTCGAAGATTTAATTGTTGACGAGTTTTTTTTGTAATAAGAATAATAGCTGAAATGAAATTGAATATAAATGGAATAAAAAAATGCAAAGTATGCATGACAGAATTATATATTTTTAAACTAGATGGATAAGTGACAATACACCAAATTCGTTTTTCATTATCATTTTCTTCATCAATTAAACGTCGATAAATAGGTTCATGAATATTAGTGAGAATGATTAAAATTAAAACAATAATAATTACTAATTTAGCTATTTTTTTACTTCGTTTTTTTTGAAAACGAGCACCTTGCATTGTTGTTGTTGCTCGTTCAATAGCTACACATGCACTTAACCATTGATCCATATAAAGACAAATTCGAAGAATAAAATCAATTGAACGACATTGAATATATAAAAATAATCGATTTTCTATAATTGACATTTGTCCAAGAATAAGTATCCAAAATTTTAATCCAAACATAATCATTACTAATAAACTTGAGAATGATGAAGCTAATAGATAAAGACCACAACCAACTTCACATACAGTTTTATTCATAAATGTAATCATAGAAAGAATACTATTAATTATTCCAATTGTAATAAAAATTATATTTAATGCTATACTTATTTTTACAATAGATGGTTGTTGTATAATGTTAATATGTGGTTGAATATGATATCCTAAAATACCATCAAGTGATAAACCAAATCCACTTGTACTAAATTGACATCGTAGTCCATAGAAACAAGGAGGACATACACACATATTCTTTTCTGGACAATCTAGCTTTTGTTGAAAACATTGAGCTTCATTTTCACAATCACTAAAACCATAACAATTAAATGTCATATTAAAATTAAATTTGAAACAATTAGCTAAACGCTGTTGATCATAATCATAACATAAACAAAAATTAATATCATCATAAAAACAAAATAAATATGGTGAATATGTTTTACATAATAAATGATAATATTTTATACGACGAATTAAAGGTAATTTTATCATAGTTTCATTAAATAATTCATTTGTATGACGACAACGATCTGATGAATTTATCATTTTAACAATTATTGCCGATGAATTATAAGTATTTTTAACAGCAGTTAAATAATAACTAGTTTTATGAAATTCAGTTATAATAATATGAAATTTCATTAACCAATCAATAATAATTGAATTTTTGCGAATAGGAATTGTTTCAAAAGTGGTTGTTACAATCGGATCAAATCTATTGTGAACTTCTATGAAATGAATAATTAATGATTGTGGTATATCAATATCTTTTTCAAATGAAAGAATTAATTTATTATTAGCTGGTTGACATTGTAGTCCGTAAAAACCTTTAGGACATATACATGTAAATTGATGATTTTTATTAGCATATGTATCATCATCAGGTATACATTGACCACCATTTGGACATGTTGTATTTCCATTTTCTTGACATACTGGATTAATGAGAAAACATCGAGAACCAAATCGATAAATAGGACAAACACATACAGATCGATTATCAGCGGAAACACCAATACATAGTGAATCTAAAGAACACATACATGTATGTGGAATATTACAATATTGTCCAGACCATTCTCGATCACATTGACAGAAACTAGCCCGTCGAGAATTGTTAATGTATCGAATACATTTCCCATGATTACATTTATGTTTTGAACAGCTTAATATACTTTCATTATTTGGTGGAATAATAATTTTATATGCTAAACGATGAACAGGTAAAAATGAAAACTTAATTGGTAATAATAAACTACCACGATAACCTAATGAAATTTTTTCATAAATATCAATATGTATTGAATAATGTTTTGTTTGATTTTTTGGTCGATTTGAATAAGTTAAATAAATATAAAATATTTTTGAACAATCTCGTTTAGGAAAATAAGTAAATTGTTCATAAGAATGAATTTTTCGTTCATTATCATCATCGATAAGTGAGACAACTATAGCAAATGGTATTTGATATGAACTTCCTGTTGGTGCAAATTGCATAATAAGAATTATTCGTTGATTTTGATATTGACATTTATTACCATAATAATTTGGTGGACAAAGACATGTTCGTGTTGTTAAATTATTTTCATTATTTAACCAAACTTTCAAATCAATTCCACGATGACAACGTGATTTACTATCATTAAATGTTTTAATAGGATATGAAATTAATCGATTTGATCTATCAATATTATTTGTTAAATAGTTATTGATGTTCATAATTTCATTTAATGTGAAAAATTTCTGACTTCGTCCTTTTCTAATTTCTAAGCTATGGCATATAATATCATTGATATTTATATTATGTGATACATAATATGATCTACATATATTAGTCCATTCTCCAGGTAATTGTGTTATTTCACAAAATTGTTCATCATCACCATAAATACAATCTTTATGACCATCACAAATATTGTCGGAATTAATACATGGTTTAGACGTAGAATTTATGCAACGAAATTCATTGAATCGATCAGAATTGCTTTTTCTTCGACATATTTTTGGTTCATCAATACCACCAAGACAATCAATATTTCCATCATTTATTTTTTCATTAATTAAGCACATTAATTGATTTGTATAAGGTGAAACACATGTATGTTGATTTAAAGAACAATTTAAAGATGTTAATATACTACAATTAAGTTCATCTAATCCATTAATACAATGCCATATGCCATCACAACGAGTATATAAATTATTACATGGCCATTGTTCACATTCTGTTTCATCGGTTTCATTTTGTTCATTAATAATTGTTGATTCAAAATCAATAAATCCATCGCATACAATTTGAAATGATACAGTTTTCATGGGTACTTGCCATAAAAATTTATCATTTGCACATTGTTGATCTCCTAAATATTTACAAGAACATTCAATATTTTCAACTCTTAATAAAAGAATATATTTTTCTTGATTTGGACATTTAAATGTTTTTCTTCTAAAAATTTTTTGTAAAGCTGTATTATTAATTATATTATCATGTTCATCATCATAATAAGGACAATCATATATAGAATCTTTAAGACGATATATTGAAATACATATTGATGAATTAATACATTGATACATAGTTGTTCTGTTACAAATAATAGAAGAATAATTCAAAAATGGATTATATTTTTGAAGAAATCTATAACGATATGTAAAAAATTTTCGCATCCATATTTGAAAATCATCATTTAAATCCCATATAACATCATAATAACATGTCATATTATTAAATGATATTTTTGAAATATTAGAAAAATAATTATCATATAAACTATTATTATAACATATGTAAGAATCCCAATATCTTTTATTATTGTAATTTTTTGAATTATTTTTTATATACATAAAATAAATATTACCGAATAAAATTGGAACAGATGGAATTTTTAATATATCTGGACATGTTTCTTCAATAATTTGATTATTATCTTTTAAATTATTAAAATTAATACAATATTCATTAAATATTTCAAGTTTACATATAAATGCTAACCAACAATCATCAGATACATTATTTTCTTTTATAGAGAATAAGGATTTTATTAATAAAATATGGCGACCTAATAAACATGAACTTGATAAAAATGTATATTTACATGTTGTATCATCAAAACTCAAATTGGAGTCAGACCAATAATAATAATCATTTTCATTAGTATATAATTGATTTTTATCACTCCGATCAAGACAACTAGGAAAATCTGTTGGATCTAGAAAAAGATCTGATGGTATACATTGTCCATTATTACATCGATATTCATTATCTTCACAATCATTAATTTCTAATTGCCAACAATATTCTTCATCAATTCCATTATTAAGACAATTTATATAACCATCACATATTTCACTCCAATCTAAACAACCTAAACCAGGACCACGATCACATTCTAAATGAATATAACATGTCAAATCATCTGGTTGATAAGGATTATCATAATAGAAATCGTCAATTATTTTAAATAAAGATGTATGTGTAAGATGATGATAAACAAATTCATATTGACACATAGGACCAAATCTTGGTAATGTACAATTATAGAAAACTTCTTTTGATAAAGATGATTCATTTGATGTTAATAATTGATTTAAATAGAATTGATAACGTTCAATAATATCAATTGGTGCTGACCATAAATATAATTGTTGACTACTTATATTTTTTCTTGAAAGTTCAATAAAAGTGAAACTTGAAAGAATATCAGTTTTTTCTGTATTAAATTTTAATGAAGATTCACTTATACAGTAAGATATTATTTGATAGCTAAAAGAGAAAATTCCCGATGATGTTATACGCAAACAATGATGTTGTAATGTATTGATATTTTTATTTTCACCTATTAAATCTGTGAAATAAAAATTAAGTTGAGGTGTTGTAAAAACTAATTGTAAAATAATGAAATAGAATAAATATTTCATATGTAACATTTTTTTAACTCTTACAATTAAAAATGAATAGAATAATGACTATTTATCCATTTTAAATTTATTATATACTTTTGTTTTCTTTAAAATTGAACAAACTTATTTGTTCCTGTTTGATAAATATAATTTATTAGTTACTGACGTAAATCGAAATAACTCTAACAGATAATCATTCTCATTTGATGTTAATTATTATATTTGTATGACGCAGTTCCGAACAAATTCTTCACTTTAACTAAACATATACAATAATTGATCCATCTGCGATAGTATTTGTGTTAATTGAATAAAACAAAATATCAGCTTTACTTAGTTATAGCGTTTATTAATTATTTCATAGAGATTTTCAACATGATTCAACTAAAGCTTGTAGATAATATGAATTCTTTTTAGAAAAGCATAAAATACAAGTTTGATTTAACAAAATCATCATGAATATGAACATTATTTACTGATAAATATAACAGTCTCTTAGTTGAAGTCGGTTTATCATTAGATATTGCAAGAAATATTTATTTCTTTTTCCCTTTTATTGATTTTATTTGATTTTGAAAAAAAACTACTGTTATCTCTGTGTATTTAACATTTTAATCTGTTAAATAAATAAAATATAAGTGTGATTTAACTGTATAACCTATATATTTATGTTATTTGAATACGAAACATAAACACTGAATAAATAATAGAGATATCATGATCACTTATTATGTTTTTATCACCGTTTTTTTCCCGACAGAAGAGAGAAAAAATAGAAAATAAATAACGGCTGAGCCATAATAAATGGGACGCAAAGTTTCCTTCTTTTTAGAGCACTTTTTTAAATATCGGAGGCTTCCTTTTAAGCTCATTTGCGAGAGAATTCTTTGCTACATAAAAGTATTTACTTTGTTTTACAAATATATTTTTCTTGTCAACGAACAGTTGGAAACACTGATAGTCACTAAGCCGTCCAACTACGATTATTGTACAACAAAATAATTATTAAAAATATTTTTAAATAATAGTTCTTCGAAAATTTGAAATATATTGTGAGATATTTCGCAAGTTTAGAAAAAATGTTTTAAAGAACAGTTTTCTGATCGTATTTACCATGGTTTGTTTTTACTTTGGAACAATTTAACGATTTTTGTTTTATGATTTGAATGTTATATAATTTTATTCAGGATTAAATTCTTAATTCAATGGTATAATAATAAATCATTCATCCATCACCACTAACTTTTAAAAATGCGAATTTCGATAGCACATTCAAAATACAATACTGTCGAATATCAGTTTCAAGCCTATTGCACTGCAATGACACCATCAGAAGTCTTGAAAAGACATCATAATCATAGAGCAGAAACTTCTTTTTATATATTTTTTTTTAAACACTGTAATTTATTGTCTTATTAATGATTCACAGGAAAAGAATAAAAGAGAATAAATGTCAGCAAATTAGCTGGAATCACAGACATTGACATCAAAATCCTCCTCCAAACATGCGTAACAGAAAATAAAAATTAACACACATATAAAACAAATACATAGTGAATGAGATAGACAGAAAAAAAGTAAGGAAACGGAGCACATCCTATATATAACACTGATAATTACATGTATTATAAAAACTTTTGAATCATGAATGGCTGTGATACTAGTTAGTCTATTTAATTGAAAGGATGTAACTACATAGTCATAGATTTGAGTACATATCTAATGATATCATCACAACCAAGGTATTGATTCATGCCTGGAAGAAACATAAAACAAAAAGAAAAGAAATACAGTAAAACGACTACGTCGTATAAATGTACGCGTTTTTTTTCTTTTATCAAACAAAGAATCAAAAGAAAAGACAAGTGTATAGTGTAGCGCATGATGAATAAAAGGCATGCGAAAAGTAATCATTCACATCTATCTCATCATAATATGTATGAAATAGCACGGTTGATTGATTCATGTAAATTAACATTACTTGAAATAATCCAAGTAACTTCAATGAATATAAATACGTAAGGTAAGTTGTTCCCTATATGCACAAAAACGACTTCAATATAGTTCCGTGTTAATTTTCATCGTAAGTATGCTTAATCATCTATATATCAATTTTTCTATGCAATGCAACAATTCAGATATAAACATTTACGGTATTGATTCATTATCTCCCGCCATAATTGAGGGTGAGGGTAACCGCAGCCGCACACCCACAACTGAGAGTGTAAAGTTGCGCTCATCCTCAACTATGGTGATGAGATAACGAACCAATACCGTATTTACTTTAAAATTCGAAATAAGTATTTATATCACGTTGTAGAGTAAACGCAAGAATGTAAAAAAAAATATTCCCTCTACTGAAAGGAGGGTATTGCGCAGAGTAGCTATGTTCGTTTGTTCTTAGATTGTACATTTATTATAGTTTCCTATAAAGTTTGATCAAAGGTAATCGCAGTCAAGGAACTCGAATCTGATGTTATTTTTTAAAACATTTTTGAGAATCATTTTTTACAAAAAAGTTTCTCGAGAAGGGTTGACCGAAGGGTAATCGAGGACGAAGAATTTAAATCTCGAGTCACTTTTCTAAAAATTTTTTCAAACTCAATTTTTTAAATAAACAACAAATTTTTGACGAAAAACATTCCTTTCTATAAAGTTTGGTCAAAGGCAGTTGAGATCGAGGAACTTGAATCTGACTTTAGTTTTTTAAATTTTACAAATGAATAACTTGATGGTAGTTTAGAAATACGATTTCTTTGAGAAAGAGCTGAGCGAGTCTTTAGACGAGCATTACCTGTGAAAATAAAATTCGATTTTCTAATTTGAAAATCAAATTTATTATTCCTAAAGTTTTTGAATGTTTTATTTTCAAAGAATTAAAAATTGATTGGTGAATTAATACAGACATTCCTGGAATATCCTGCATAAACTCTATAATTTATTTTCTAGTTTACAGTGTATTTCATATGCCATTTGACATATTTTATTTCTGTCAATCAATTACTTCAGCTTCTCATTTTCTTTTCTTCGTCATAAACAATCAACAATTATTTTATCTCTTATTTTATTGTCTTGACTTTTTCTCTAAGATCAACATTCAACTCCATACTACATTGCTCATTCGCAATTACCCTCACTCTCACGCATATTCGTAACGATCAAACAAATTGAGAATACGACTTATTCAACAGGAATTTTTGTCAATAAAAACTTCTAATATAATTTGATCTTTTTATCGTCGTAGTTCCACAATTGAATAATTATTCATCCTTTTACATCGAATACTAATAAAGAAAACTTGGAGAAAAACAGATGAGCAGTTTTGTACAGTATTAAATCCTTTGTCTTTCAGCATATAAATAAACAAAATGTTTTTACCAATAACGAGCGATGGAAAGAACCATTAAGATTTAAGAAGTAGATGACTTGTTTCATGTTATTAGTATATGACTAGTGTGTTAGTTTACTCTTAGAATGACAAAAAATACTGATACATCTCTTCACGAATATTTATCCAATTTGAGCTGTAATTCAATTAAAACACTATTAAGAATATCTCATATCATAATGAAAATCACTGAGTACAAAAGCTACACATTTTGTGGGAAAAACGCTGTAGTTTATTTGTTTATTATCGTTAAATGATCATTTTACTTGAAATGAGATTTCATTCTCTTATTCGAGTTAAAATGTTGATTTTCTTCCATTTTTTATTCTTATATTTTAAAACTTTGAATGAAATATCTTCAATATTCTAATCTTAACGAACGATTATTATTCGTATTATTTATAGATGCATATAGTAGCTATACAATATCATGGAAAAATAGATCTATGCAATCCAGAACCAGGATCTGATATTGATACTGGTGGTCAAATTATCTATGTATTACAAGCTTGTGAAGAATTGGCAAGACATGGTCATGATGTTAAAATTCTTACTCGATTCATTGATGAAAACAATCAATATAGCATAGAAGAACAAAAACATAATGATGTTGAATTAATTCGATTAAAAATTCAATCAAATGATTATAAACCAAAAGAAAAATTGTGGCCTTTTATTTGGGAATTTGCCGATTCTTGTTTAAATCATTTTATTAAAAATAAAAAATATCCCGATATAATTATTGGTAATTATGCCGATGCTGGTGCTATTTCATTTATCCTTTGTCGAACATTAAATATTCCTTGTATTTTTATTCCATATTCATTAGGAAGAATAAAATTAAATAATTTACTAAAAAGTGGTCAACAACATAATAATGAACTTGAAAGTAAATATAATTTTATAAAACGAATATTTCATGAAGAACAATTATTTAAGTTTGCAAATAAAATTATTGCTGCTAGTGAACATGAAAAATACAAACAATGTTCAATATATAAAAATTTTCTTCCGAATAAAATTGAAGTGATACCACCAGGCATTACTATTCCATCTACAACTAACTCTCATTATATTGAATTTCGAAAAAAACCAATTGTACTTGCAGCTCGTTTATCTAAAACTAAAAATTTGGTTTCACCGATCGATATACTTTATCAATGTGAATGGTTACGTAATAATACAGAAGTCATTATTGTAACAACAATTACATCTGTGACTGACGAATCCAAACAAATACATGCTGATATTGAAGAAAAATGCAAAATATATAAGGATTTTGTAAGGTTTTTCCATTTTGATTCACAAGAAGAGATATTTCGATTATTTATCTCTGCTAAACAAGCTCGAGGAATATTCTTTAATCCAGCATTTATTGAACCATTTGGTTTAACAGCACTTGAAGCTGCTTCATATGGATTACCTGTTGTTATAACAGATAATGGTGGAGCAGTTGACATTATTAAAACTATTAATATTGGATATTTGGTAAATGTTCATGATGCAAATAATATTATTGATAAAATTTGTTCAATTTTACATGATGAAAATTATTCAACATGGCAACTATTTTCAAATAATGGAATAAACAATGTTTCTAATTATTATTCATGGAATCGTTGGGTTAACAATCTAGAAACAATTTGTTCCTATGAAAAACAAATCGAACTACCATATCGCACATTTCAATCACCGAACAAAAATGCTCTAGTAATCATTTGTGATTTACATGATATATTCATTGATATCGATTTAAATTTGGCAAATTTATTTAAAATATTTGTTGAAAATTGTTCTAAAAATATCTTTTTGATTTATTCAACAGATAAAAGTATTGAAGATAGTTTAGATATAGTGAAAAAATGGGCACTTCCATATCCAAAAATATTTATTTGTCATTCCGGTATTGAAGTATATTCAGATAGTTCATTGCTACATAACTATGTTCTAGTGGAAGAATGGACAAATCATATTAAACAGTATCATATCGACTTGACAGACATTAACGATAAAAATATCATTTTAGAGCCAGCTAAAGACCAAAACGAATTTAACCATTCTAATTACTATAGCCAAAAGATTGAAGACGAAACTATTCAAGAACGTATTAATTGTAACGTATTTTCCGATCATTTTGGAAATCGAAAAATGTTACCAATACATGTTTCAAAAACATTAGTCATACGTTGGCTTTTCCGTTGTTGGTCTATTTCGTTGTCACGTTGTATCGTTTGTTGTGATTTAAGTAATTGTATGGATATAGCACAAGGTATGATCAAATGTGTTATTCTCAATAATTATAATATTTCAAAACAAATTATTGATAACATTAATTTTGCATATTTTTCTAAACAGAAGAGTGTTGCTGGTGTTATTGAAGGATTAGAATTTTATTTAAATTCTAATTTATAATGTAAACTAAAGTATTATATATTTCAATCATTTATCTTCTAATATGACTATGTAACTGAAAATTTTCTTCTAAAAATTAAATTTAATGTGATAAAAGAGATTATTAATTCGATTTGACGTCTATGGTCTCGAGTCGAATATCATAGAAACACTATGCCGATTCATTTAGATCATTTTTTCGAACAAATATACTGCAAGTCAAATTGTTGTCGTAATGAAAGTCTCGAGGGAAAAACATAAATTATGAGAATATGAAAGAGACTTAATGAGATTTGGGTGACTAAATAGAAAAAGATACTATTGAACATAATTGTTAACACCTGTTGATCAAGAAAACTACAACAACAATCTAGTTTCAATTATTGTTTTCTGTTGTTGATGATGAAATTCAAGAAGTATGTTAAGGGACGGATCATGAGAGAACCAAGTATCATTTCAGTATACGAGGCACTATTCAAAAATTAATTTTTTTCTTTTTAGCTCATTTTGATATACTCTAGTAAAGTCAGCCTACATCGACTTTTTAACACTGCATACCTATTATTAAGAAAATATTCAGAAATTATGCTATAAATGTGCACTACGATTATACTTCTACAAGTCAGAGAATTTTTTTTGTGAATAGTATATCAAAAGATAGATCATCAACGGCTGAAAAATATTAGCTATTTAACCATTTGGTTACGGAGCTTTTTATTAAGATGAATCTTTTATTTTTCGTTCTAAAACAGACCGCAATAATCTTTATTAGTATATAGAAATATTTCAAAATGTTTTAAAGTGTGATAATCTTTAAAATAACGTATCACACAAAGTCCAACATTACAAATATCGCACTGATAACGTGTTTTTCTACGCTTTTTCTCGCGTCTGCTTGTGTGACTGCAAACTACATAAGTTCTTTGTGCAGCTTTTCCCGTTGCTGCTGCTGGAACCTGCATCGAGATCAAAAAACTTTTCTAGTTCCAATCAAAGGTTTGGGCACTATTTCATTAATTCAAATGTCAGACGATTGATTGACTGTGCGTTTTGTAAAGAAATATTTGCTCTTTAAGCCTATGTATTTCCAAATATACTGCAGATCTTCACGCTCAACTAATTTAACAAATGAGTGACAGGCACCAATTCTGATCCTAGTTAGTTTCAGTAAAACTAGTCCCGATCATTTATTTATTAAATTAGTTGAGCGTGAAGATCTGCAGTATATTTGAAAATACATAGGCTTAAAGAGCAAATGTTTGTTTACAAAACATACAGTCAATCAATCGTCTGATATTTAAATTAATGAAATAGTGCCCAAACCTTTGATCGAGAGTAGAAAAGTTACTTGGTCTTGATGCAGGTTCCTAGTCGACTCTACTCGACTCGTCATAAAATTTAAAAAGTTTCTCTCGACTTGACTCAAATAATGAACGTCTAGAAGTACACTTTTATAACACGAATAAGAAGAATTCAGTCACACGTTACACTTGTATGATAGTTTAATATAATTGTGGATCGTTGTTTTGTGAGACTTTGGAGAGAGAATGATTGTCTCTGTCTATCTCTCGCAATTATCTCAGACTTGTCAGTTATTTCTCTTTTCCTATCGCCTTCATGTGATATGAATTAAATAACACTTTATATTACCAAATCTGTTACATATTGCGTATCGATCACTTGTGTAGACTTGTGATTAGTCAATTTGTTATATCCAAATTATTTTTTTGTATAGACATTGATGCATTGAATACAATGAACGTTAGTGTATCGTATCCATTGTAGTTTATGTAACACCATTAGTTCATCACTGTCTATTCTCAGGTAAGCAAAAGATGGGTCAAAAGACGAGTCTTTTTTCTAGTCGTGACTAGTCCTCACATTTTGACTGTTATCAGATAGAGTAGTCAGGATGAGCGACAGAAACGATGTCCGTCTAAGGATTTTTATATATGTATATGAATATTCAATATGGTTGCACCAGTCTCGAATGGCGATATTTTGAGAAAAAACCTAGACACAATAGATCGTTCTGACGACCGTCATATAGATATTTCTAGCAAAAAAAGCAATGTTCAACGATGCCGCCGTCTCTCACGTAGTCATAGACTACATATGTCGAACTGTTGTAATTATCGTCAGAGACTAGTCTTATATCTGTTATAGTTGTCGTCAGAGACTAGTCTTATATCTGTTATAGTTGTCGTCGGGACTAGTCTAAATGAAATAAATATATAGATGTAGGTTAGATTCGAATAAGTGAACTTTGTATTACTTATATATGTTGTTTAACCAGTTGAAGAAAATGATTCTGAACATACTTCTACATATGTCGACATGATTTTTATGTTGTCATTTACTCTTAACAACATCCAACTTTTATTTATTTTCATTAATAAAAGATTATTTACGTTCATGCATATTAAGCGATGCAAAAGTCTTTGGAAAATTGTCAAACTATCTTAGACCATCTTGCCGACTTCTAAACCAATCAAATTTTTTGTTGGAAAGAGCAAAGTCTGAACTGCAAATTTTGTACCCGACACATTTTCCCAGAACGAATCTGAGAAGGAGAAGAAGTCAAAAGCCAAACACCTCTAAAAAATTTCTTGCAACTTTATCATCGACCGACATCATTTTCTATTTTCTATTAGTTTTTTTGCATTGGAAAAGAAATGAGAAAACATGTTAAATGATGATTTTTGTAGCATAAAGGGTGCTTTTTCAAATGGTATATTCGAAGTTAAATTTACTCTTGGTTTTTATACCAAAGTATAGCATTTTCTGAAGGCGACTAAAAAACTTGGCCGTTCTTACTACCCGACCGTTTTTACAGCGAGAAAAAATAATTTTTTGAATTATGTTTATTCTGCAAAACTTCCACAGTCGGACATATTTCGAACAAATAACGCAAAAAGAATTGAGTTTTCGCATAATTTCTGAAGATGATGACAGATTTTCTTACAAAGCTATAGTTCTTGCAAAAAACCCCTATTTTACAAAACTTCATGTTTGAAACTCTTTTGATTGAAGAGTCAAGAACGGATCTAAAAAAATGACCAAAGTTCATATCGATAGAGTTTTTGATGCGCTACATTTTGGTGTATTTTTTTGTTCAAGTTTGATATATGTAGCTCGAAATAATTGAGAAATACAGAATTTCAAATTGAAAAAAGTTGCAAGGACTTTTTTAGAGGTATTTGGTTTTTGACTTCTTCTCCTTCTCAGATTCGTTCTGGGAAAATGTGTCGGGTACAAAATTTGCAGTTCAGACTTTGCTCTTTCCAACAAAAAAAAATTTGATTGGTTTAGAAGTTGACAAGATGGTCTAAGATAGTTTGACAGTTTTCCAAAGACTTTGCATCGCTTATTAGTAATGAAGAAATTCCCCTGCAAATATTATAACCAATGTACTATATTTGTAAAGAAGAATTACTATTAATGAACAAGTAACGCTCGTCTAAAGACTCGCTCTTCTCTTTCTCGTAGAAATCGTATTTCTAAACTACCATCAAGCTATTCACTTATAAAATTAAAAAAACCAAGTAAGATGTAAGTTCCTCAACCTCACCTGCCTTTGACCAAACTTCATAAAAACAAATGTTTTTTGTTAAAAATTTGTCGTTTATTTAACAACTTGAGCTTGAAAAATTTTTAGAAAACTGACTTCAGTTTTGGATTCCTCGGCATCGTTACCCTTCGGGCAACCCTTATAAAAAAATTTTTTTTTGCAAAAAAAGTGATCCTTTGTGTAAAAAATTGATTCTCAAAAAAATTTTAAAAAACTAACATCAGATTCGGATTCCTGGACCCCGATTACCCTTTGGTTAAGTTTTATAGAAAATATTAGTAAAATGTTCTTTTGACCTTGTGCGGACATACAAGCAAGCAATCAAGCAGACAATTTATGTTTGCAAGACTCTTCTCTACAAGAAAGAGAATAATAATCAGCAATGGTGTTCATCACCCACCACGATGAAATCATCATTTTGTGAATAAACACCTATTTTCGATGAAAAATACCAAACCTCATCAATTCCTAACATCAATTGATCAATGCTGATACCACATGATCACCAAACAGACTTCAGATTCGAACTCCCTGCATCGAAATACCTCTAGAAATGCCTTTTTCGAAAAATCGATTTTCGATGTTTTTTTGACCCTGCGGACACACAAGCAATCAATCAATCAAACAAACAATTTATGTTTCTAAGACTCTTCTCTACGAGAAAGAGAACATCACCAAACATTGAACACAATGTTTTATTCATCATACTTATACACTTGACTATAGCCGGTATCATACGGTTACACATTTTTTTCCGAAAATCGATACCCTTTCTTTCAAGAAACTATTTTTTTAATTCTCCAGAAACTAACACTAAATTCGGGTTTCTCGACCACGAAAATCCTTCGCTCGTCCCTTGCAAAAAAAGAATTTTTTGTAAAAAAATGGTCCTTTGTCTAAAAAAGTACTTTTTTTAAATACATTTTACAAAAATAACATCAGATTCGAGTTCCGCGACCCGAAAACCCTTTGGTCAATTTTTATTAACAAAAATTTTTTTGGTAAAAAAGTGCTCCCTTGTCTGAAAAAATTTTTTTTTATGAAAAAATTTAAAAAACTAACATCAGATTCGAAGTCTCCGCATCGAAAGACCTCTAGAAATGTCTTTTTCGAAAAATTGGTTTTCGATGTTTTTTTGACCCTGCGGACAGACAACCAAGCAAGGAAGCAATCAATCAGACAATTTATGTTTGCAAGACTCTTCTCTACGAGAAAGAGAATGATAATCAGCAATGGTGTTCATCACCCACCACGATGAAATCATCATTTCGTGAAAAAACACCTATTTTCGATGAAAAATACCAAACCTCACCAATTCCTAACACTAATTGATCAATGCTGATACCACATGATCACCAAACAGACTTCAGATTCGAACTCCCTGCATCGAAATACCTCTAGAAATGCCTTTTTCGAAAAATCGATTTTTGATGTTTTTTTGACCCTGCGGACACACAAGCAATCAATCAATCAAACAAACAATTTATGTTTCTAAGACTCTTCTCTACGAGAAAGAGAACACACATATTATACTATATTTGTAAAGAAGAATTACTATTAATAAACACACATATTAAATACACAATATTTATTATTTTTAAAATTCGGAAACATTCTTAACAATCGTTTCATCTTGTTCAAAAAACAAATAAACGCTTTTCTTCAATTTTTATGTATATTCAATAACAATGAACGACTGGAGAAAATCAACAAACAGTCTTATATTAAATTAGGTGTCGCTATTGCATGTCTTAGAAAAAAACTACTATTAAACAGTAATAAAAGACTAGGAATCATGTCGTCCGTCCTAGACGATAGGTGTATTCATCATTTGAAATGCATCAGCGTAACAAAAATACATCTAGGACATAAAAATGTAGGAATTTTAATGGTCTTTAGACATGATTTGAACCATAGAGATATATGCGATATGATCAGAGACTCTTTTTCATAAGTTGTACAAATGGATAAGTTTAGGCCAAGTACCACCATACAACTCTCCACTAGTATACTCATGATATGACGTTGACTTGAAGTTGTATTAATGACTCTATTTAGATAATACTCGCTTCACATTTAATACTACTGTATTAAATACTTGCAAGTACGCGTCTTTTCTATTATTGATTTTAATTCTTTTATCTATGGACTAGTCTGGATAAGGTAGAAAGACAGGCATAAACCATGATAGATTTTGTATATGGTCTAGGCTAGTCCAGACGTGATTCTGAGACATCTGTTGTAATCAAAGACTACAAGGATGACGGATTTTTCGGACGCTTAAGACTAGTTAGAACGTCTTTACTTCGATCAATAGAATTGACTACCAAATAGACCGCTGTCATTGTGCTCTACAGACTACACGATCGGACGCCCATCTGCAGTAGCGTCCGAATATGTCGTCATGACACCATGACAATAGTGAAGATGGACAAGTTATAAGTTCAAATCTATCGGTTAGCTTCTTTTTTTTAACTTTCTGACTATACCCTAGACTAGTCCGACAAAAAAGCCGGCCACATATGACTAGATGCAAGGACGATTTACACTAGTCTTGACGTATTTGAAAGACATTTTAGAAAAACATGACTAGTTAGCACGGGTTCGAGAGACGTTTAAAACTAAACCTGACGCATATTATAGACGTTCCGGACTAGTCATGTCAGTCGTCTTCAACAATTTTTTACTTACCTAGGGTGGTTAGAGGAAATTAGCTGTGTCTGTATTCACATTCAAATATCATCATCCTTTCTTTCATCTTTCTAATATCTTTTGAAACATTTATGGTAGAAATCAGTATTGTTTATCAACATTTATCTGTTAAGTATTATATAAGTATGCCAATAATGGCAGTCTATCGTGAATCAAGCTAATACTCTTCTAGTTTTTCGCCAACTCTCTTTCTGTTATCCAATAAATGGATGATTCTTTCTGTTTGAATTGTTCATATGTTACTGAACTAGTAAACTTGTATGCGTCAATTTTTATCGGCAGAGAACAGACAAAAGAACAACTATAATCTCAACTATGGATCGATCACTAAGAATTAGTGTTTCAGCTAACTAAATCGCTGAAGGCAGACGATACCTGCACAGCAGTAACCCATCTCGTCTGTAAATTGTCAAATTCGAATAACTATATAATATAAAGAATATGATACAAAACATTATAGAATAAAAAAAAAGACAAAACAAGTGTTAGTTAGTTGGGAGCTGTTCGAAAACGATGCTATTCGATTTTTGGTACGTTTTGGTACATCATCATGACATCTTTTTCACCAAAAATCTCGTGGATATCCTGTGGTGGTAACGCAAGAACACCACTTTCGTGATCTCTCATACCAGTTGACATCCTCTCTGAACAACTTCCTAATTTCAAGTTGCACTTGAATGACTTTGTTCCAATATGTCATGATCTTCGTTCAAGTCCTGTAATGTTTCTTCAATCACTTTTTTAAAATCATTCAAAGTATCGTTATGCATCCATGTAGTTTCGTCAACTACTATACATTGCAATGTTTGTTGAACCGATTTTACAAGTTCATCATCCATTAATTTCTTTTCATGCCCTTGATAGAAAAAATGTTCTAAATATGGGAAGTATTTTCTCAGTACGTCACGAAATGCTTCACTCATTTCACCCATTCTTGCTTTCCAATCAAAACGTTTACTTTGAATCGTTTTATAGATAAGCCATGCTGTTACTAAGAAGATTATACCGCCACCAATAGCCAGCCCTACGGTTCCAGCGGTTGTCAAAGTAAATGCACAGACGGTAGCTGGGATAAAATTTGCTACAGTAAGACCAACTATCACACCAGCACCAAATATCGGTGTTATAATTGCAGTTGTGAGAAAGATTTTATATTTCACACTTAGTCTTGGATCTTTTTCAACAATCAAGACTAAAATGCTCTGCACACTTTGTGCCACTGCTTCTGAACGGATTATTGCACTATCCAGTAGACGTTGATACCGTTTAAAATAATGTTTTCGTTTGTTCCTATTTTCCTCATCACAACCTATACTATCGTCGATTTCAGAGTCCTTGAGCAACTCATCAATCATTGCTTTTACCGATTTCTTAAATTCAGTTTGTATCCTTATTAGTCTATTACCAAGCTTTTTAACTGTTTCAATTAGTTTTTCTTTTCGGTCATGATTAATTTTACATGTCTGTTGTAAATCTTCAATAATATTTGTAATCAATTTCAATGCGTCTGTTTGTACAGCTGTTTCAGCATCTTGCTTACTATGGCAAGGCACTAGAAGAGGAAATGAAAAGATAGTACAAAATGCAACAATAAACACTTTTAGCTAGTTGGGGCGAGTGAGCATATAACTATATCATCTACTACATACCAATAATGTTCTTATCGTATAAATTATAAAGTCATGTGTAAGATGGCAGATTTAACTCTCTCAACTCGGTTATTTGATTCTTCTCATCCATTTTTACACCCCTGTGTAAAGAAGTGTATGTGTAACTGCATACATTTACGTATGCTTTATCCAAATATGACGAATGTCAAGTCAAACATTTTTATCATCTTTTCTCCGATTATAGATTCATTTCTTCAGTTTCAAAGGTATATCTCTAGTCTGAGACGTTCAAAAAAAATCAAATGCCTAACTATTTAAAGTTGTCGTGTATATATTGAATGCTTTCTAAAATCCTGTAAGAGCTAAAAATCTGTTTTTGATATTAATGATCGCTCATAACAACATTTCTTAATGTTTTTGTTCTTAAGGGCCCCCCCCCCCGGGTCAAAAATCTATTTTTTTTCCAGAGCATCCAATCTTAATGAAATTTTTACTGAATATGTATCTAACCTTGCATAGTCTTCAGTAAAAAATTGAGCTCATAATATTGAGTTTTACGAGAGTTATTCTTATATTAAGGGTCAAAAAGTAGGTGCTCATAATTCCAAGATTTTTTTCTCAGTTTTAATGATATCGACCTCGGGATAGCGTCAGAATGTCCAGAACACTTGTCGCTACAACGTATCAAAGCCGGTTTTTTGAAAAAAAAAAAAATTTTTTTTTAAAAAGGTTTTTGAAAAAACTCGATTTTAACTTTTTAGGAAACTCGATTTTTTCATATGGAACTAAATTGAAAACAAAAATTCTGGCTTTGATATGCTCTAGCGCTGAGCTTTGGCTTCATTTTAAAACTTTCCCGAGCTTTCTAGCATTCGAAATGGTGGAGAAATCTTGGAAGTACAGACAGATAAAACATAAAAAAACACTTTCGAGAAAAACGCAAAACAAATTTTTACTTTAAGCATTTTTCTGTGTTAGGCGTTTCGGAAAAATCGTTATAAAACCCTCAAAAACCATCAGAAAACCAATAAATCATAGTGCATTCGAAAGTACAGACTACGGGCTATCTAATTATGTATAAATCTCAAAATCGATATTTTCGACGAAAATTATTTTTTTTTGACCCGGGGGGACCTTAACACAAACTCTGAACACTCCAATGACTAGTAACAAAATGAGCGCGATCGATGAGAAGAAATTGAAGATATTTAAATTTTTTATTATAACCATATTCATGGCTTCTTTATGGATAATATCGTCTGATTCACATGAAAAGTTGAGCCAATACTCACTTCAAGCGAGCGAACTAGTTCGTAATGCGACTGATGTCAGTGTTATTGTTAAATAAAATAAAGACCGTGTGTATATAGCTGTTATCTTACCTTTATCAGACTGTCGACAAACAACTGATAGTTAAAGAAAAGAAAACAAAGTATGTTGGAAAAAACATTGAGGTAGATGAGGATAAGTAAAAATAACTACCACAATCCTAGGATTTCGAGGGGTGAGAGTGACTTAGAAAGCTAACCGTGACGTATTTCGAACTTGCTTAAGAGCCTCATCAGACGGCTCAGTTGTACATAATAGAATCTGTTCTAACGATTAAAAGTTTATAAACAAGATGTCGATATATAATAGTAAAATTGATTTATACATTTCCTGAGGGTGTAAGGGTGAGTTTCGAAGATTATTCCAAGCTACTTACGACGATGAGGGTGCGATTGTAATTCGAATACAATCATAAGCTAGCAAAACACATTGTAATTACGCTTGTTGAATCTTTTCAATTGCTAGTTATTAATTTGTTGTTTTTTTCCAATATATTTAGTTGACCTTTATTATTTTAATGGTTTTTGGGATTGTTTTTGCTAGGAATTTCACGGCTTGATACATAGGGTCAACAGAGATAGTACGTGACTACTAGGTTTTGTTATTACTCGAAGCATAGATATAGTTTTGTTTGATGTTGTCATATGTTATGGTATGCTTGTGATGATTGTTTGACTTGTTGTATCTGGAATGGCTGTATTTGTTTAATCGTGAGTGATTGATTTGTGTTTGTGTTATGGTGGTTTAAGCCATTTTTTCTAATACATGTTCATGAATCTTCTTGATGGATGGTATATGTATGTCGATACTAAGTATATTATTTCCATGTATGATAGTATGAAAAGAGACATTTGCTTCAATAAATGTGAGAGGTAATGTACTTCGATGTACTTGGGTCTAACCAAAAGTTCTAAGAACGCTATTGACAATTTTATAAACCAATTAACATTAAAGTTTTTTATATAAATAAATAGCGGAATGCCTTGTCTATAATAGTATATATACTAAATCTATTTTGGACTTAATCACAATATTTTTTCAGATAAACGTTAATTCGAATCAAAAAAAAATATTTTATAAATGGATAACATGAATTCAATCAATACTATATAAAAATTCGTACTATTTTGGAAATCGACCCAAAGATAATTCACAAAGAACTTGCAACCACTTTGGGACCTAATGCTCCATCATATCCTACAGTTGCAAGATGGGCAAAATGTTTTCGTGAAGGAAGAGAAAATATCAATGATGATCCTCCATCTGGTCATCCAGTATCCGAAATAACAAATGATAATATTGAACTGATTCAACAAATTATTAGCAATGATTTACATTCATTTCATGATAAAATTATAGTCGAGACATCTCTTTCTTATGGTACAATAGAACAAATTATTCACGGCTGTCGAAGAGATTTTAAAAAGTTGCATCTCGTTTGGTATCCCGTCAACTGAACAATGAACAAGAGCGACAACGATTTAGACTTTGCCGAGAAAATGTAGCAAAATTTCAAGGCGGTTCCTGGCGACTATGTGATATTATAACCGGTGATGAGACGTGAATTTAGCATAGGCAAATTCATCACAAGTCTACAAGCAGATGTTCGATTGGCGAAGGTGAATTACCAATTACTATGGTTCATCAAAGTGAATTTGAACCAAAAATTTTATTCTGTATATTCTTTAAATCAAACGATTCTGTTCTAATACATGCTGTTGATAAAGGCAAGACCATAGACCGCAACTATTATATTGAAATTTGTCTCAAGCCTGTTGTGAAGGAAATATGGAAACAAAGAAAGTCAATAGGCACAAACGGTATAAAACTGTTTCAAAACATTGCTCGACTTTATATTCATTCCGATGTTATTAATTATTTAACAGAAGAAGGTACCATTATAATGTCGCATCCACCATATTCACCTGACCTTGCACCATGTGATTATTGGCCAGATGATCACATTAAACGAAATTTAACTGATCAACCAGACGAACAATCATTGGGTCGTACGGTATTCAAGGTGATGAAAAATATTCCAGAAGAAGAATTAAAAAAAAACTTTTAACAAACTGTTAGAAAAGATGGAACTTTGTATAAATAATGATGGTAACTATTTCGAACATTTAATAAAATAAAACTAGAACTTTCTCTTTCCTTTTAAATTTTTTTTTAAATCTCAAAACTTTTTGTATGGCCTAAGTGTAACTATGTATTTACAATGTACGATAATTAATATTATTGATAATTGAAATTTCTAACAAGACTCTGATTTCCATGATAAATATATGCATTTTTCTATATAAATCTTCTAAAGATGTAATGTTATTGATTTATATTCTTCTTCATTTAAATATTCAATACAATTTGGCATTTACTCGTAAAAAAAACAGCAATGGTAATACAATTTATTTGGCATTTATTGATAAGCAATTTTCTTTTTCTCTTTTACACTTCACTTTCATTTTTATTACAATCATGCTGTGTCCATCACATGTTCTACTCATCTTTTGCACGATAGTGCTCTTTCCAACATCAGATGGCGATGCAAGTAAGAATATGTTTTTTCCTACACAATGAACATACAAATAATAAGTTTATTTACAAAAATCAAATGTTTTAATCTTCAAATTCAGCTCAAAATATTGCATTTCTTTTTCTAATCAAAAATTATTCGGTCGTACTTTAGTTAAGAAGCATATGATATTTGTTCATGAATGCAAAAAATATAATACTGACATTTTCTAGGTATTACGGCTGCTCAATTGAAAGCCATCATGCCTCGATGTAAACATCCGGAATATTTGAAAAACATTAATGCTGCCATGAAAGAAGGTTCCATTAATACATGTGTTCGAAAAGCAGCTTTTCTCGCACAAATAGCACATGAAAGTGGTGAATTGGTCTATATGGAAGAATTGGCTTCTGGTGCAGCATATGAAGGTCGAAAAGATCTGGGTAACACTCAAAAGGGAGACGGAAAACGATTTAAAGGTCGTGGTCCAATTCAATTGACAGGTCGAGCTAATTACAGAGCAGCTGGAAAAGCATTAAGTTTGGATTTAGTAAATCATCCTGAAAAGGTCAAAACACCTGAAGTCGGATTTCGTACAAGTGTATGGTTTTGGACAACACACAAATTAAATGAACTGGCCGATAAGAAAACACTCGCATCATTTCGAATGATTACTAAAAGAATTAACGGAGGTACAAGAGGACAAGCTGATCGAGAAAAGTATTGGGCAAGAGCTAAAAAGACACTCGGATGTTAAACGAAAGAATGAAGAATGTTTATTAATTGATAATAAAATATGATAGGTTCATATAGTGCTTAAAGAACAGTACATGTTTCATAGAAAATAACAAGGATATATGATGCGGTATTAAAGTTTAGGAATTTTTAGCATGACTTAAATGAATTCTTTTCTACTCTCAAAACAGGATGTAAAGTCGTATTGGAACATAATAATGCACATCTTATTACTCCTTCGTCACAATCTCTTTAGTTCTTTTAAAGAGATACTAAAGCGACTAAAAGAATTATAAGTACTAAAGGTATTGTAGTAGGTTGAATTAAATAGATGAGAAAAGTTAGAAGTACACATCTCTAATTTTCCGTGAACTACTAGTCATCGAGCATGTTTGTGAAGATTGTTTTTCATCTGCAATTATATTTGATGTGATCAATTCTATTAGAATATTATCGAATGTATTGAATTTGTTCGTGCAAATATCTTCCTTTCCTCCCTTGGAACTAACTTCCACTACGTTCACATTTGATTTTCGATCAATTATTATTCAGTTTGTCGTCAACGAAAAATTTCATTGACTTATTTCGTTTTATTCTCGATCCAAATTATGACGCTTATAATAATAATTTTCCGAAGATTAATTTTTCTCGAATATCAAATGGTTAGATTTATGAAAAGCTCAACATTCTATTGCCCGAAGATGTCTGCACGCAAATGTCATGCCACGCTTTTGCGGTTTATTCTTCATACCACTATTGTCATGGATGTAAACACCACTTCTCTCACTATATTCTACATATCTCTAAGTTTCTAGAGCTCACAATATGTGTCTTCGTCTCCGAAGTCCTATCGAGACACCATCATGCAACGTGGTGCCTTCCGGTCTCGCTTACATGACATTCTCACACATTTCACGTTGATCTTGGTATTACATTCTTCATTTATATTCGAATCTGACTAAGACAATTGCTGAGCAATTCCAGACCTGCAAATATCAATGCTATCACTAGTATAGCTTTTCAGAAAGATCAGAATAAAATTGTATATAAATTTTAGCATTAAAAATTTACCTTCATTACTATTTTGTGTTTAAATTTTTTGTTTTTTTTTTCGATACTATTAGCATTGATTCCTTTCATTTATTGAGAACAAGTACGTAATGATAAAACGTTCTATTATTCTGAGATGAACAATAATGAAAATAACATCGATTATGTAAGACATGTTTTCTTATCAATGAATCATAAAATATTAATTCTTTTTATCAGTCATATATCCTAGAATTGATTGTCATTTTTTCGTGAAAAGATCTCTTTAAATCATGTTGTTTCGAATTCTCACATATGTTAGCAAATAAGATCCATCGCATCACAATTCATCAATGGATACAATAATTTAATCAAAGCGGCTCTGTGGATTCTTACAAATCGTCTGGAAGAAAACGAAGTAGATGAATTAATTTCGTCAAAGAGCAAATTAATAGTCAATATATAAGGAAAAGATCATAAACCATGGCTGAAAATTTCAAAAATAGTCAACAAATGATCAATAAAATATTTATGGAAGATTTGAAAATGAAATGCTATTGAAAAACAAATACTCAAAAATTGAAAGATTATCCAAAATTAACTTCGAAACAAAGCGTTGCCCCTGAATTAGAAAGAATGTTAAGCGTGAAAAAGTTTTTAAAAAAATAATGTTTCATCGAAATGGTTACTTCAATGTGGAATGATCTTGCCGTTCCATACTTTTTTGAAAAGAATGAAGGCTTAAATAATTAAAAATTCAAGATGATCAGTTGTTTGGCCATCAAAACTGGTATCTACAACAAGATGGTGCAAAAACCATTTGAAGTCGTTTATACCTAATCTGAAAAATATTGTTTAAAATAAAAAGAAAAGCTTTTTTTATGTTATTTTCGTTTTTGTTTATCTTATAATAACGGGATGTTTCATCATTACACAGTTGTTCAATTTTAATCTTATAATAAAACTATTAAACTAATTCAAAGAATTTCTTATTATCATTCTTGTAAAGAGTTTAACAGTGCATCTTTAAAAATATTCGAAGATTTATCAGGAAGAAATATCTTTATAATCTTCATTTGATATTTCTTTCTTCTCTTGATGTTATTCATTCGATAATTTTATATCTTAATCGAAAACAAATCTCACGAAAAAAAAATTCAATCGAAATGTTATGTTGTTCAATCATGAGTTAATATTTGAATAATTAAACAATTAGTTAATCAAAAAATATCATTTTAATAGATAAGATATTTCAATTTATTCGATACTTTTAATTATAATACTAAAAAATTTTTAGAATCAAAATAAATATTATACAAAAAAACATGTTTTCCATGGAAGTGAAGCTATACATAAAACTAAAGATAGACAATATTACAAGAAAAAAATGAATGATTTATTCGAATATATCAATTTGCCGATGGCGAAAAATAATATTTTCTTTCATTAAAACATTTTTACTGTGATATCCAGTTGTCTAACAATCATCAAACAATCTAAAATATCTCAAGAGAAAGTAAAAGCAAATGATCTGTCATCAATTTATCACCACTCCTTATGATAAGAAAAAGAATTTATATAGAAAAAGAAAGAAAATCAAATTATTTTCTTTCCATTCCCTATATTAACATAAACTATATCGAAGGATCTATTTTTGGCATTTCCATATTTTCTCATCCATATCAGGAAAAGCAACAAGAGTAAATCAACACATTGTTGAGTTTGTGCATTCGCCTTCGTCCTTCTATATATTTAACTATACGACTGTCGATAGAAACACTTCTATCATACTACAATATGATAAAAACATCATTGATCTTGCTTTTCTTATTCTTTGGTTTTTCTATCAATGGTAATTATTTTTATTATGTATTAAGTTTAATTTTTTTTTCTTTAAGCAGATGCTGCCAATGTTGCCGCATCGGGTGATCAGAAGTTCACGTTGCGTGGACGAGTAACTTTTCCCAAGGGAAAGCCACCACCTATCGAGCGTGGAGCTAAACTCCATGTTGAAATACAAGATACATCATTGCAAGATGCTGCACCAACAACGGTAGCAGAAACAATGGTGTCGCGAGTGAAAAAATTTCCAATACCATTCACATTGCGATACACAGCAAAAGATGTTACTGACGCAACAAAACGTCGTAACAAAAAAATGGGTCTTCCTGATGACGTAAAAAGTAATCATTACTCAATAAGTGTTACCATTAATGGCAAAGATGGAAAAACTCTATTATTTTTAAATGATGTAGTGATTAGTGTCAAGCCATTGGGAAACGATCGTACACAGACGATTGATGTACCTGTTATAGCTGTTAAGAGTAAGATATTTTATGAAGAACTAAGTCTTGTTGAACAATAGAAATTTCAAAGGATTTACTTTATCTCAGATTTCGAAAATATACAAAAATCAACCATTGAGAATCTTTGAATATTATTAACGAAGAGTTACGAGATTTTATGCTTTTATAATGACACCGTATTTATGGCGATAAAACAACTGTTGAAATAATATTTATTTTTAAAATATAATTTTAGAATCTCCTCCAAGCACACCAGAGAGAACCAAGAAGGGTGGTACCGAACCAGGTACGTTTCCAGAAGTAGTTGGCAAGAATCTTGATGAAGCAATCAAAATTATCAAGGAGAAGACGGGTTTCACCAATGTAGTTGGCGTGAAAGAAGGAATGCCAGTTACTCTTGATCTTCGAAGAGATCGTGTTCGTATTGTTTACAACGATAAGCGAGTGGTCACAGAAGTTCCAATAATTGCATGAACTCTGATCAATTCTGTTGAAAGACATTCAAGAAGTTTCATTTTCACTTTATTCTAGCATATTAGTCGTTTACTTTATTGCTTTCTTATACTGTATTAAGTACAACTTAATCGGTTGAAATTTATATAGATCGATGAATACGATTATCATCTGCTTTTCTTTCACTATCTAACCAAATTTATTTGATAGAATAAAAATAAACTAATTAAAGATACAAAATACTTACTGTTCAATATTATATAAATAATAATAGTCTAAAAAAAAGAAAAAGAAAGGTTATTTAAAAATTTCCCAAAATTACACTCGTCTCCATGAAAGAAATTCTTGAAGAATGTAAAAGATAAGCAAAATAAAAGGATTCACTTTTACTTCTATTTTGCTCGAACTACATAGATCATGTTGACATATTATTCCTTCACTTCTTCAGATAAACAGAAAGAAAAGAAAAATAAAAACACGTATGGTTGATGCGCAACCTATTCACACAAAAAAAAAGAGAATAACTTAGAGAAGAATATGTTATCAATTACAGTAGGTATTGTTGTTTTATTTATAACAGTTCTATATTACTATGTGAAACATATCTATTTCACATTACGTGGTCCAATACCTGGCATTCCACCTCAATTTCTTTTCGGTAATCTATTACAGACAGGTATTATTTTTGGAGATGAATCTTTGGCTAATGTATTGCTTAAACTTAAAATTCAATTCGGTGATGTCTTTCAATATTGGTTCACTTATACACGTGTTATTATTGTCAGTTCACTCGAAGATATCCAACATATATTTGCTCATCGGAATTTATATGATCAAGGGGATATATTTATTGAAAAGCTTAGTATTGCCAATTCGAGTGAAATTGCTGCCTTGACAGGTTAGACAAATTTAAGAGAGCTGATAATAAAAATAATTCAATTTTGATAGGAGCCAAATACAAGCGTCATGCCAGTGTTTCATATCCATTATTTCGTGGAAGTAAAATTTTTATGCATTTAGATACAATTATCGATTGTACAGATAAATTATTAGATCGATGGCGTCAAATCAATGATCCGACTAAAATTCATTTGAATATGAATGAACAAACACAACAACTTTTACTTGCTATCTTTGGTTTTATTGCATTTGATTATGATTTACAAGTACTTGATGATGAATGTGAAAAAGGACAAAAAGAACTTGTTTCTTCAATGGAAATATTTTTCAATACAACAGCTAGAATTGTAGAAATGCCAATAATTATTGGTCGTATTTATTTGTCTTTAAATTTTAAATATCAACGAGCACGTTTAATTATTAATCGATATATACAACAAATAATTGATCAAGAATTGAAAGAAACAATTGCAATAAGAACCGAACGTAAAAGAACAAGTTTAATTGCATCATTAGTTTCTTCATTACAACAAAATGAGAATATTGAAGCGAAAAAATCGGAAGAAGATAAACGAGGTATCACCTATCACTTATCACCAAGTATAGAATTTTCAAAAGATCTTCATAGGAATATCCTAGGACACAAAAAATGAATGTATTGAACTTTTCTTCACACATTTAGGATCTTTCAGACAATCGAGAATATCTCATGTCGAGTGAGATATAAATCATAAGTATTTGATAGGGTTCATTGTAAAAATCACACTTGAGAACAAAAAATTTATTGTCAAAAATCTCAACATTGACGAACTATTCAAAAACGAGATAATAGAATACATTCATTTCAAATGTAATATTTATATCATAGGTCTTTCACGACAAGAAATAACTGGTTTAATACTTTCATTGCTTTCGGGTGGCTATACAACAATATCAACAGTACTTGCTTGGTTCATTCATCTGATGAGCAAACATCCTGACATACAGGCAAAAGTCAAGCAAGAATTGGCTAAATATAATCATCAACGCCTTTCAATTGAACAAATCGCATCACTTGAATATTTAGATTGTGTTCTCAATGAAGTTCTTCGTTTTGTACCAACATCGATCGGTTCTATTCGAACACTTATTGCTGATGATCAATTGCCAAAGACTGGAATTCAATTAAAAAAAGGTGAACAAATATTTATTTCCTTCTATAATCTAGGACGAGATGCACGCTATTGGTCGAATCCTGATCGATTTTATCCGGAACGATTTCTAAATCAATCTGAAGAAATCGGTAATAATAAAGCTGCATTAATTCCATTCGGTGGTGGACATCGTCAATGTGCAGGACAAGATTTAGCTCGATTTGAATTAAAAGTTATTTGTGCACGACTTATGCAGTATGTCACATTTGTCGATGGTGGACCTGAAATCAATTCGGGAGGATATCTACAGAGGGATACTGTTCAACCGAAACACATTGCAGTTGCGATTGAATTTGACTAAAACTATATCAGACTTTCGTATTTTTTTCAAATCATTATTATCAATTTATTGAAGAATGAGCTGAAATAGGTGACATATATTATTATTATTCCCTTTTCTGAAACAAAGAGTTATAGGGCGTTTAAATACGCCGGCTAAAATGCTTAAAGTTTGTCCGTCCGACCAAGCCAATTACAATTCAGTATTCGCTAAACCAATGAAAACCCACCAGTGATTCTAAGAAAAATTCGATATATAGATTTTTGGGGGTCGGCGAATCGATGGGCGGTGTCAATTTTTTAAAATTTCTTGAAATTAACTTTTTACACAAAGAATAGGCTTTTTTCGACCGAAGTGAGATTATATGAAAAATACTAATAGGATTTCGTGTATATGTCTGTTTGCGCTAGGTCATAGCGCGCAGGTTAAATAAGCGTAAGATTACAAAACCTATTTTCGCAATCTGGAAAATAACCCAATTAAAGTTTTCTGATGTCGCACTTTGAGCCCAGCACATTTTGTTGGCTCCAGGTTTCATAGAAACGAATGTTTTCGAGCTCGCTTTCTTCATCAATTAGAGTTTTTGAAGTCAGAAGTCAATTCCATCAAGGTTATTTGGTGTTGCGCTTCCAGTCAATAAAAGTGTTGTAGCTGAACAACTTACTGAATCATAGATTTTATCAGGCTTGAAATGCAATGAATCGGAAGTTTGCGAGCTTATGCCCTCGCCCAATTACAGTTTTTCAGGCCTAAATTTGAAGCAACGATGACTTTTCGATGTTGAGCTCTTGATCAATCACAACAGTTGCAGGCTGGAAGTTTAAGTATCCAGAAATCTAATAATGGGGTATGGTCGTGAGTGGCGCCCCGAAGGGGCCTCGACGAACGACTAGTCATTCATTTCTATTATTAATTAAAATATAGTATGTTCGATACTAATTAAGGGTTGTTCAAGCAGAATTAAGTTTACGAGGGAACACCCCCGACTGTCTCCTCACTTTTGAATCGAGTATATGCCAAATTGATAGACTTCAGTGAGTTATTAAACGCCCTCAAAGGATTTGGTTTCTCAAACCGTTCAAGCAGAGATATACTTAGGGCATACCAAAAGTAGTGGCCATCGTATCTTAATTTCGTATAGAAGGCTTAAGAAAAATTTCTTTTTTTATGAATAGATGGAGCGTCTTTTGCTCTATTTTTCTATGCTATTTGATCCCTATTCAACTGATATCATAACATTTAGATCATAATCGATGAGACACTTTACATTCCATTTTATCATCAATTAAAACATTGTATTAAAAATCAAAATATACCATAGAATGCAACATGAAAAGCTCTACAATATATGAAGGACTGTTTATTTTGTTGTTGTACTTTTTGTTTTTAAGATGGAAAAATTCTGAGCGACTAAGTTTCGATGTTACTAAAACAAGATTGTAATTTGATAAAAGACAAATTCGTTTTTTTTCGATTTCATCTTTTTATAATTGTCCTTTGAAAAATGTAGACCTTCTCATGTTGCATTTTATGGTATATTTTGTTTTTTAATACAATGGTTTAATTGATGATAAAGTGGAATGTAAAGTGTCTCATCGATTATGATCTAAATGGCACCAGGTAGTTTTCAACAGAAACAGTTCTCTATACGAAATTAAGATACGATGGCCACTACTCCTGGTATGCCCTAAATAATAATGAAACAGATTTTGAGTAGAAAACATTTGATAATTGTCATTCTAAATTAGTAATTTTATAATTCATGATGCATTTTGTTGTGATCACTCGATTAATCAATGGCATTCTGAAATAATTAAATTAAGCGATAAAGGAATTTGAACACGAGTAATCAGTCCAAAACACTCTCAGAATGATGTAGAAATGATACAATCGTAATTATAGATTCCAGAAATAAAAGAAATATTGTTTCCAATTTGTACAAAATTATCTCTTAACGGTTGCGGAAATCAACTGGCGATGCGATCTACTTTTTGGCTAGTACATTGTCTTGTGTCCATTTACTTTTTAGAACGATGTCGATAATTATTGCGATCATTTCGAATATAAAGAAGTTTATCCGAAATTAATTTTGTGGGAATATGTAAAATTTTATTCACTTCATTTAATTCTATACTTTGTTTCAGAAATCTAATGAAATAATTAATTCATATAGCACAAATAGAAGATACTGAAAGTTGTTGTTTCAATCGGTTCAACAATAGAAAATTTTTAATTGAACGATTGATCTCGCTCTGGCAGACCAATCTAAGTAGATTTGGACCAATTGAAACAACTCATTAAAGACAATTTTCAGTTGATAACAAGCTGTTTATCAGAACGACTCGGTTGCTCTCATATTACGATGAAAACGCATCTGAACGAATTAGAAAAGACGTAGAAATATGGGGTTTGGATACTACATGAACTATCGGTCCATCAGCTCCAATTCCGACTTGATGTTTGTATGGATTTACTGACATTTCATTATTGGTGATGAAAGTTGGTGCTCGATATTAATTATACGCACAAACGCCAATGTCTTAGCGTTGGTCAAACTGGTACAGTAATAGCGAAAAACGATCTCCATTCGAAGAAAGTGATTTTGAGTGTCTCATAGGATGTTAAAGGAATTATCTATTGGGAACTGCTACTGAATGGATGTACCATCATCGGCGATCGCAACTGTCAAAAACTGAATCGTATTGCATAAAAACTCAAGAGCAAGCAAGATCGGGTTTATTTTTTACATAATAACACAAGACCCCACGTTGCAAAGTGGACCCGCGAAAAATTATTGAAGCTAGGATGGATTAACATTCTCCATCCACCTTACTCTCCGGACTTGGCTGACTTTTACGAACGTGGAGTTTTTTCTCGATGAGAGCGTTGGCGGCAAGTCGTAGATAACGATGACGCATATATCATTGAAAACTAGTTTGTGTTTGAAAGGAAAGAAAATAAAATGAACATTAAAAAATAACTTTCTTACCAATCCAATAGAACTGTCTACAAAAATACTTGCATATATTCATTTACATATATCTTCGTACAAAATATTTGTTTATTTTTCAGTCGTCTACAACGAACTTGAGAAAATAAGAATAGTCCGGTTAGAATCAGAATTTCATGCGCTCTCTAAATATGTGATCAGAATTTCTTTCTAATTTAAAGTTGACTAATTGAGAACAAACTTTCGATGAGAACTAAAAATAACGTTTGAACATAATATTTAATACAGTTGAATTTTGTATTTTGATTCAAACTATCCTAATTCAAATGTTAAGGAAGTGTTTTTATACATCAATTTGTAAAGCAAAGCTTGCTGTGCAAAACGTGCAGTTTGCTTTAATTCCTACATATCGCTGCAAACCGTCAGAATCTGTTGAATTTTAGATATCGAGAATTTCAAAAAACACTGATTTTGAAAAAATATCATTTCATGTAAAGAGGAGTATTACGAAAAATTTTTCTAGCCTTCAATTCTTTAGAGTTCCAGCTTATGATAGCGCATCATTTTGCAAAGCACAAAATTCTCTATCCAAAATATTTTGTACGAAGACTTTCTTGACATAAGTTAGATCATAAAGAGTACCGGAAGACGCTGCATTCTAACATTTTGTTGATTCATTTTTCGAATAAATAAAAAAAAACAAAAACTATTTATTCTCCGATATTGTAAAATTATTTCTAATAGAAATTTTTATCTCTTTTGAGTTTTTTATCTAAAAAAAATATTACTGTTCATCAATTTTTTTGTAAGCAACTGTATTTCTGAATATGTTGAAGTTTTATAATACGTTACATATAGATACAACATATAAAGCAAGAGAAAATTTTTTTTAAATAATTATAACATGAAAAGCAAAATAATATTTGTAATTAATCATCACAAGATGAACACAATAAAACTCTTATATTATTCATTTGCGTATCAATAAAAATAAGATCATCTTTTCCATCTTGATTTAAATCAGTTACTCTTAATGATTGAAAGCATCCATCATTATTTATTGTATTAATCTTCATTGACCAATAATTTTCATTAAAAAGTCCAATACTTTGTCCAAGAAACACAGTTAAAGTTCCATTACAAGTTAAAATCACTAAATCATCAATTAAATCATTATTAAAATTAATTCGACCAATTGATGTTGGATAATTCTCGGTAAGATAAATTTGTTGAGACGCTGGCGCACCTGTAATGGACATTATTATGTTTAGTACATTTGATTGAGGAGAGATAAGTGCTATATCATCAAACACATCGTCGTTAAATTTTCCATTAATCATCATAGTTGAATATCCATACATTGTATATGTAGTATCAGATGTATAATACAGTATATTGTTATACTCATATTCACCAATCTTCTTCAAAGAGCCATACCCATCGATTAGAAATAATTCATTTAATCCATCATGATTGAAATCACCGATGAGTATTGATCCAATAGTACCATAAGCCGAAAAAGAATATAAATATTCACGATAAAATTGATATCCATCTCCCCGATTTAGAAATACCTTTAATTTATCAGAATAAAATAAATTATTTGAGTATTGACCAATAATTAAATCAATAAATCCATCTTGATTCATATCAGCAACTTCAATTGCATTCGGTATATCATCATAAGTATAAAGAGGAAAATCATAAGGTGGTAGAAGAAATAGATCATTTGTTGCTATACCAAAAAAAATCATTATTTTTTTTGTTCCAGACAAAGTAACAACTAAAAAATAAAAATATATTTATTTAAATGGTCAGTTATTAAAATAATTTAGTTCATCAGAATCTATTTTTCATATATTAAATTAATCTTTATATGAATAAAACTCATTCTGCTGATAAAATCTGTATTTTTATTGATAAATATGAATTTCTAGCTGACCAAAAATGATGTTCTCATATTTTAATCGAATCATTTATAGAAGAAAAATCCTGATAATCAAACAAAATGCGTTATCGAAATAAATCTTATATATATATTTCATTATTATTCTAGATAGATATTATTTAGTCGAAAAGAAGATTTATCTTCTATGTTATATGTTAATAATATTAAGATAAAATAACATCTATACAAATTTTCCATAAATAATAAAAAGAAGACGTACCTAAATCTAAAAATGTATCACTATTAAAATCAGCAGCTTTTATTTCTTTTGGATGAGATCCATTTCCTGTTGAATAAATTTTTTGCATTTGAAATGTTCCATCTCCATTTCCTAACATAATACTAAATGTATCAGAATAAAAATTTGTTACAGCTAAATCTACAAATGAATCTTTATTAAAATCATCAGTAATCATTGATACAGGATTTAAACCAGTTGGATAACTTTCAGATTGATATTTAAAAATCATATCACAATTATCTAAAATAAATAATGATCAATTTAGTGTTCATTGTATTTAAACATACTTGTTATTTCTGTAGTTGTACTACTAATATTGTTAATAAAAGTTGTTTGTGTACTAGTTAAAATAAATTTCTCTTCTTTATTCTGATTTATACATGAAATGATAATAATTGTAATTATGACACCAATGGCCACTAGACCTAAACAAATGTAAATTGCTCGATGTATATATTTTCTTGTTCTAAATTAAAATAAAATGGATTAATAAATATGAGAAATTTAATCGAATTCATTACTTACGATTCATTATGTTGTTTAATAGAAGTAGAATTGAGCTAAAAAATTTTAAAAAAAAACTTTATAGTACAGCTCTCTACAAGGTGAAAATCCGATGATAAAATTGATTACAATTAAATCATTCTATGTTATTTATTTCTGTATTTCAAATATATAACAAAACTTCTAAACAAAAATAAACGAAAATTAATAAATATTATTATAATCACCTGAATTGTTGATATTGGTGGAATTGAATCTTCTTTAATAGTATTATTATCTTGATCAACGATAGAAATCTTTAATTGATGTGCATCTGGTGATACTGAATTTTTTTTCTTTCGAAAAATGATCAACAATTTGACTATTATTATTTCTATGTAATATATAAGTAAATGTAATCCATTTATCAAAGATTTTAAAATAGCAAATAACATTGTTACAATATATATTGGATTATATTTCATTGTATATGAATATTGACATGATTGAGGAGCACATTCATTAAAATAAAGATCGAATGATGTTTTTTGAATCCATTTAGAAATAAAAAGATTATTAAGCATTGTTTCAATCGTTGTATTTGCTTTCGATAATGATGAATAAGTTAAAATTTCCGTTTTAATTGGCATTGAATAGAAAATATTTGCTTGCATTATACCTAAACATGTTTTATTATATAGACAAGTTAAAGTTGATTGAAGAAGAGAATCTAATAAGAGACAACCAAAATAAAATCCTGGTATAATTGGATTTAATGAGTAATCAGACGATGAAAAAATTAGATAAGATAATGTTGAACAATTTGATTGTATTCCACATGAACAATTTTCTTTACCATAGTTTTTTGATTGAGTTAGTAAATTTAATGGTTGATTAACAGGTGTTCTTATAGTACTATCTAAATATTTTGATAAAAATTTCCAATTAGATTCAAAAGTTGTAGTAAGTTGATTTCCATAATTTGTTAATTGAATTAATTTAAGTGTTTCTATAAACTGTTTTGATACTGATAATGTAAATTGTTCAAGTATTGTTTTTATTCGAATATTAAATTCATCATATGAAATTATATTTGATGTAATAAAATCATTTTGTCCAAATATTGATAATGAGATATTTAATGTATATTCAGATAGTTTACATAATTGTGATAAGGATTGAAATTGAATACCAAGGAAATTACGATAATCAATATATACTGAACTTCTTGAATAATATGTAGTATATCCAATCATTACTCGTTTGATCCATTCAGATGAAACAAAAATACTTAAACATATCTGATGATATTGAGGTTCATTTTGATAAATAATTTTACTATATTTAATTGCAGTACGACTACAAGGACATTTAAGTGTAAGAGGATATTGATAATATAATTCATTATATTTTGAAACTGATGGAGATTCAATAATAATTGTAGTTGTCTCTTGTTTTAATAATCCATAAAAAGTAAGAATTAATAATGATATAATTAATAAAATTAAATATATTCGAGTTGTACGTCGATTTCTTTTTATAATAATTGGATCTTGTGATGGTGGAATTGTAGAAAAAAGATTTAATTCAATTAATTTTTGTTTAATATATTTAAATAAAATAAATAAATGATGATAAAATCCTAAATTAAATTTTTTATTTAAAAAAATTTTATATATAATTTCTTACGTCTTGTTCTATGTATTGTTTCTTCTATTGTTATGATATTACCTCGTTTTAAATGACGAAAATAATTTGAAAGATCCATTATTGATTTAAATATAAGAGGTAACAAAAGATATAGAATAAGATTAATACCACCTATTAATCCAATAATTCTTGTTATAATATAAATAATATTTAATCGAGTTTGAACTGTATATTGACATGTTAAAGGATTACATTGATTAAAATAAGATTCAAATAAATTTTCATTATACCATGATGAAATAAAAAGATTATTTGCTAATGAATTAATTGTATCATATTGATTATTAGATTTGAGTAGAGTAAAATTAGTTAATGATATATTTGAATTAATTAATTTTTTTATTTTTAAAAGACATATTTCATTATAAAAACATTCTAATGTTGATTTTAATATTGATTGAAGAGGAAACCATCCTTGAATCATTCCAGGAATATTCTCAATAGTTCCATTTATATTTATTGTTATATTTTGATAACATTCATCTAAAGATGAAGGTGCACAATAGCAAAGATTGACAGATTTGTGTGATTCTACTGGACAACCAGGTTTTCTTAACCATTTTTCTGATAATTTTTTGGTTAAATAATATGAATCAGAAAAGTCGGAATTCATTGGTGTAACGAATTGATTAATTTGAAAATTTGTAATTAATAAATTTAATATTCGTTGAAATGATTCAGGTATTATTCTTTTAAAATGTTCAATAATTAAATTAACTTGTATTTCAAATGCTTGAGGGTTAAGTGTTTGACTAGTAATAAATTTCGTTTGATAAAATAATCGAAGTGATTCTTGAATTGTTTCATTTGACATTTGACATAATGTTGATAATAATTGAAAAAAAAATTTCATTTGATAACGAATATCTGATGTATTAAGTGATATTGATGAATTTTGAATAAATTGTATATTAATCCAATTAGATGAAATAAATTCACTTAAACATATTTCATGATATTGAGGTTTTATATAAAATATAAATTGTTGATCTATTGCTGTTTTATTACAAGGACAATTTAATGTTAACGGATATTTATCATAAAGTTGAATAAAATCTTTTAATGATGGAGATTTTTTAATAAAATAATTTGTTTGTGGTGTAATACATGTGAGTATAATAATAAGAATTATACTTATAAATAATAAAACTAAATATATACGTGTTATATAACGTTCTTGTCGAAGAATATTTTCATTTTGTGATGGAGGAATACTTTTGAATAAATTTAATTCGATTAGTTTTTGTTTAATTAATTGATAAATATTTTTGATATGATCAACAGATGAAACTAATTAAAAAACAACAATTAATATATATATATAAATACTTCAAGATGCTTATATTTTTTTAGTATTTATCATTTAAGTCATTGCAATACTGTCAAACTTGAAAGTTGAATTTAAATACACAGTTCATTATCTTAAATTATCTCTAACAAAGATCTGGCGACACCATCGCTCATTCTGATGCCTCTGAAAGACGATCTCAGTATCTAATAATAGAAAAGTTGAATTGAAATTTCAAGTTTGACATATATAGGTAATTGAAAGACCAAATAACAACTCTTATTGTCCTGCTGCCCGCTAGGACAGAAAAAGTCCACCTATGCTCACCTCTGGTTTGTATAGTAGATGTTTTTTGTCTCTTGATAAATTTGAATATAATTGGCCACATTGTAATAATAATAAATGGTGTAATAATTTTTAATATTGAAGATAATCCACCAAATACTCCAATTAATGATGTTGTAATAATTAATAAATTATTGCGTTTAATAATTGTATATTGACAATAATCTGGTGAACATTGATTAAAATATTTTTTAAAATATGTTTCATTTGTCCAATGAGTAATAAACATTTGACTAAGTAATTTTTCAATTGTTGAATTTGAAATTATTGAAGAATTTAATTTTTTAAAACGATTCGATGAATTAGTAAGAATATTAACAAATGTTTGATTATAAAATACTTCAAGTGTTGATTTTAGAAGTGCATTTAACATATAGCAACCTGTTTGAAAACCAGGAATTATATTATTTTTATATGTTGCAAGACCCATACATGTTGTAGCAGTTGAACTTGAACATGTACAAGATGAACCATTTGAAAATTCATAAGTTATACCATAATAAGCAACAGTATAAGTATCATAAACGTTTTGTCCAGGTATAATATTTGTTAATGAAGCACCAGTCATAAATAAACTTTGTGCTGTTATATTTTGAATAAATGCCAATGTTCTTAAAAATGTCTTTGGTGTAAAATCGATAAAATCTGTTAATAATGAAGCTGTTTGAATTTGTAGAGATTCTTGTGAACCTAATTGTGATTGAATAAATTCTGTTTGTAAAAATATTTCAAGATTATTTTCAATTGTTTCTTGTGTTAATTGACAAAATGTACGAAGAGTTTTAAATTGAAATACGGCTATTCGATGAAAATCAATAAGAACTGAATTATTCCATGTTTTTTCATAGAGACTATAAAGTTGTGTTATATAATCATCAGAAATAAAATCACTTTCACATAATTCATGATAATAAGGTTTTATTTCAATAAAATCTTCATATTTTATTGCGATTTTTGTACATAAACATTCTAATGAGAATTTTTCTGATAAAGTAGAATATTGAATGAATGAAGGAGATTTAATTATAATTGTTTGTGCATATGTTACAACAGAATAATAGAATCCTATAATGATCAATGATGTGATAAGAAGAGATAAATAAAGTCGAGTTGATCGACGTTGATTTTTTATAGTAACTTCATCTTCTATACCATCTTTAAATAGATTTAATTGAAGTAGATTTATTTTAAGAAATGTCCGAAAAGAGCGAAAATAAATGTTGATTAACATTATTTTGATATTAATGTTCGTCTAGAAATGTTCTATCTTAATTCAGAATAAACATGATATTTTGTAAGACTCTAATAAAAAGAAATAAAAAAGATGTCACTAATAAATATCAGTTGTTATATTTGAGTATGAATATGAATTAAGATTCAGCTGCGTATTTCTTTATTTCAACGGCACACTAGCTTCGAAATTGATTTCCTTTTTTTGATTAGACAAAATCCAACTCAGTGTAGTGTTTTTTTAAATTAACTTATAGTGTAGCAAACTGAAACCGGCTTTACAGTCAATATATAAAGAATTCAATCTTTGAATAGATCATGAAATCTAGCAGGATCCTTTTACTTTGAAATTTAGAAACCAGATTTCTCGAAATAAAATACCACCATTTGAATCGCTGTTTACTGAGAAAACAATCGATTCTAATCTAATTTTCTGGTGTTTTTTCCTACATGAATTAGTATCGTACCTCGAACCATCTATTGCATTTTAAAGTCTATTTCAATACTATATTTGACGTTTGTTGAGTAAAAAAGTTTTGAAAAGAGAACGAAATGTTAACTTTCTAACTTAAAACGTAAAGAAAACCACGGTAATTTTATCCAGAAAACATTCATTCAGATTAGAGCTTTTTATGTTGGTAATGGTTGTTGATGGAAAGAAACAAAACAAGAGTTCGATATGGTCGACTCATTTGTTCTCTCTGAGGACACTCGTCTGGCACATGAGTTTTCCTCGGTAAGATTATCTGACTCGGAAGAAAAATCTCTCTGGGGTGGATGGTCAGTTTTTAGACCTAATAGTGAATTTAAGAGTTTTATTATGGCGATGATTCGGTGAATAGAAGCTGACGTTTACCAGAATATGTATTCGACTTCGTTCGAAGTAGTATCAGCTTATCTTCAGACTTTTCCTTCTTAGAATAAATATTTTGGAAGAAGGACGATCATTTCCATCACTTTCAAAATCCCTCACTGCTGTTTCCAGAATAAAGGACTTTAGATTTGAGAAAAAGTATGTTTATCTGACTGATCAAGCCAGTCAAAATATAGATGCAAGTTATCCAACAGAAAAGTTTCTATTTTAGAGTAAGCATTCGGGTGAATAAAATATTTTTACTATCTATTGACAGTATTGCTTTCACTTTCTTTTTACTTTCTAAAAGGAAAAAGAAAGTTAACACTTTTTTCTCTTTTAAAAAGAAGAACTTGATAATTTTTTTCTTGCTTCTCCTATTCAAGAAAATGTATCCAAGTCTTTCATAGCTGCCTATACGTATCAGCAAGAAAAAAACTAAGAAAAGTTCAAAGGAAAGTAAAGAGACAATTAAACAAAAGGCGCAATAAAATTCAAAAAAGAGTATTGAAAATTAAAAACAGTCAAAGCCAAACTTGAAAGATGACAAGAATGGATGAAACAATTTTTTCATCATTTTTTGATTTTCTCGGTTGATGTGAGAATGTAAGAAACTTGCTTATATTTTCTAGTACAGAAAAACTAGAAAAAAAAGAAGCTTTCACCTCTCCGTTTTTTTTTGAAAGAAGATAAAAGTACCACTCCTACTATTTACCTCTTGTCAAATTAGAATTTTTCAGACCGATGATTGAAACAATTAGACATTTTGCGTATGTACATGTGATTCAAGCAAATTTTCAGTATTAGAAGCTCAGTTAGTAATGTTTTTTTTTATAAAAGATGTAACAAAGTTTTATCCTTGTTCTTGATTTCTGAAAAGATAAAACACTTACCTGTTTCACTCTCAAGTAGTTTCTCTTTCTATTTTCTTAATGTAATTGTATTATTTTATCCAATGCACGATTCTATATAATGTTGTGCTTTATATGATGTAAACAGAAGTAGAATAGTATTGTAATGTGTTACCAATCTAAATAGTGAGAGTGGCAGTAACTCTTCGTCTCCATTTTGTTATTACTTATTTATATAAAGAAAATACAGCTATACTAATGAGATGAATTCATTCTTCATTATTTGTTACAATGAAGATTTGTGATTCTGAATTTTTTTCAATTTTTTTTTATTCTAATGTAGTATTCAAACAGTATAATATTCTTCAAAGATCTTATAGTAATATTTATCGAATAACAAGATTTTTGAAGAATATTAAAATGCAATCGTATGTAAGACTTTAGAAAGGGCGATTTTACCAGGTTTGAAAGTTCTGACGTTTACTTTTTTTTGTTTCAATCTGACTAAAAGGCAAAAACTAATTTAAAAACTTGAACAATTGTATTCTGCTATATTCCAGCTGGTAGATGGAAAAAAAGAATAATGAATATGAAAAGCATCAACTGATCAAGTGACGTAGTTTATTTTCTTTCTTTTAAAGAATATATCTTTGCAACTAAAAAAATTAAATTAAATTTGTTAGTATACAGTAACTATGATAAACATCTTACAAAGAAAATAATCATATTTTCTGGAGTTTTTTAGTTATCTGAATTTTTTTTTCTTCTTCTATTTCTTCTTCTCGTCCAAGTTTTGTTCTTTTTCAGTCAAGACTGTATTGGTGGAAGTAATTCATGTTGACGACCATGATCATTCCGTCTTGGCATTTTAATTGTTTCTTTTTATTATTAATAAGCACTATTCAAACAATTTTGCATCACAACAACCTATAGAGTTTGAGTTGATGTTGTTTGAAACGGAGGTGTGCGATCTAAGAATTTCAACCCGGGGAGTCGTACATATATACTAACAAGTATATATTGACTGGTTTATTATTTTCAACTCATTAGCAACAAGTTTCCTTCTTTTATTTCATTGTTTTTTACATTGAATTTTGGTATTGATTTGTATCAACAAGCAAAGAAATAAACCAAAATTTGTCTGCTTTTTTTGAAAATAGTATTTCATAGGCATGCACTGAAACCAAAACTAGCTTTGAAGTTTTGGTTTTGAGATTTGGGTTCTGCTATGATTTTCGTATTGATTTTGTTTTTGGAATAATCATATATCTAATACTAGAGGTAGTAATCAGTGTTCTTCGGGAAATCTTCATACTGGAAACTTACCATATTAGAAAACGATAGAGGATGTATAGAAGGCTTGTTCAAGACCTTTTCATCTATTAAAGGGTGGTCGCAAAGTCCTGTCTCGATTGGAATAATACGTTCTTGTTTAACACAACACATGATACAAAATTTGTCTTTGTTATGGAAAGATGCAGCAAAAGACGCTCTACAAAATGGCTTTTTGTTTGGCTCCGATAGCTCATAAAAAAACAATAATATAAGCTTAGAAAAATACTTCACAAAAAAATAAAAACTAACCGTGCGTTTTTAAGGATCATCAAGACGTGATTTTTTTTGAAAAATGTTGCTTTACTTAAAAAAAAGGTTTCTTCATCATGAATACTACAATCAAAATCCATTGAATTGTACCATCTTTGCAAAACGTTTAGGCATTTTGTCTATCATTGCTTCACATTGTTCAGGTGTAATTTTTCTCCATTCCGAATTAACAAAGGATACCAATGAATCGAGATTTTGAAATATTTTTCCTCTTGTTTTTTTCTTTCATAACCCCCCAAATATTTTAAATAGGCCATACGTCTGCATGTTTCGCGTCTTCGTCATTTGGTTCATTTCTTTCTTCAAAATTATCATAAATAACATCCGTAGCAATCTGAGTTCGCTGTTTTGAATTTTGATCATCTTGAAAGATGACTTCGTCGAAATTTCCAACCGCTTCATTAATTGCAGGAATCACATTTTCACGTAAAAATTTAACATACAATTCATCAGTCATACACATTCTTTTACATCGATCATTCCGACGTTGATTTTGCAACCATTCCGTAAAATTAATAGGGCCGTCTTGAGGTATTAAACCTTTCGTGGAAATCTCACCCCAAAACATGACACCACTTGGATATTTTACCTTCGGCACTTCTCTTAAATCAGCAGAAACTTCAGATAAATCCTCAACATAAACTATATCATTTTTATTATTTTGAAAACCTTCGATTGTAAATATTCCTGAAAAATCAGTATTAACTATTCTAGCCCATTGCCTTTTCGAATTATTTTTTCTTGCACCAAACTTTCTTAATAATCTTTTAGCACATGAGACGCGTTGTTGTTTGCTTATTGCTGTTAATTTTTGAGCTTTTCTGAGTTTAAATGGTTTCAAATTTAATTCGTTAGTTGCTTTTTGCACAGACATTCGTTTACCTTCAATGCTGTTGCGTTGTAATTCAAGCATCACTTTTCTTTGATTTTGTCCTTTTTTCAAATATATTAATCATTTAACTTCTTTTTTTGAATTGCCGCGTTATAACAGTTCTTGGTGCACCACCTCTTGATCTATTTTTTAGTGTCGCCCTTTGTAATATTCGGTTTATTTTTCTTCTTAATGAACCACGACATAATGGAGGTGGATTTTCATAAGATTGTAATTCATCAACAATATTGGCTGCCATCCAAGTAAGATTCATTTCCTTCAAACAAAGAACGAGCCCACGAAACTGCTCCTCCAGAGTAAACGTGTTTGACATCTTCATATACCACGTAAGAAATAGTGTAGATCATCGTATACACTCGATGAAGTGAAATCGATCTGTTTATAGACCGAAGTGGCGAACGAATACATAAATACAAAGAGAGATGGATACCATGAAAAAAAAAGAATGGTGATTACAAAGACCTGAAAAAGATAGTGCGGATGCAATAAGATACAGAATACATAGAGTGAATACATAAGATCAAGAGTACGATAATGAATATACATAGATCGAAACACATATAGAATACCTAGAGAGAAAATGGACCAAGATCCAGACACACGTGACAAATACAGTCATACTATGAGCTAACCGAAGTTGAAGACCATCATACGTCTAAAATTCAATATATAATGGCTTTACAAATGTTCATGCTTTACTAATCCACTATTTTCTCTCTTTTGAAAAGCTCACGGTTAATTTTTATTTTTTGTGAAGTATTTTTCTAAGCTTATATTTTTCTTTTTATATGAGCTATCGGAGCCAAACAAAAAGCCATTTTGTAGAGCGTCTTTTGCTGCATATTTCCATGACAAAGACAAATTTTGAATCATATGTTGTATTAAAGAAAAACATGTTATTCAAATCGAGACAGGACTTCGCGACTACCCTTTATTCGAACAAATTAAATTGTCATTAAAAAGAATCGTAACTTTCTTTTATACTTATAAAACTAAGAAAATTAGTTCAGTCGTTGAAAAATATCAGGTTTTGTTTCTATAAAAAGAGAGAGCACATAATAGAATTGAAAAGTCTTTGTCGACGAGCCATTACAGATAAACACCACAACTACTCCTTGCATAATAATCATAGTGGAAATTTTCATAGATTTGTTTTCAGCACGATTTCAATGGATTTTTTATATTCTTGTAATAGTTTGTGAATGACAAGATGATTTAAAAATCAATAGAGATCTTTTCTATTTTAAATTTTTTTTGTCTTTTTGAAGAAGTGGTAATTATTTTTTTCCAATTCCATACTACTCGTCAAATGGATTCAATCTTCTACTATCTGCTAATCAATTTTAATCCATTGCTATTTCTTCATCGATTTCAATCTATTATTGTTAATTAGTTGTCATCATAGACACAGAAGATCAAGTCCTTTACAAATCACGAAATTGTTACCAAATTATTTTCGGATAAGTAAATTTTATTTGGATCTGATAGGTAGTATTTTAAATTGAGGTACAGGGTAGAATTAATTATTCATTATTGAAATCATTTTTAGTCAACCATTATAATGCTGAAAACTTGTTCTCTATAATGTAATTATATTCCAAGTAAACAATAAAGAGGAAATGTTATATGATCTGCACTTGTTTACAGCAAAAGGCATATCAAAAGTTAATATGGTCATCTTGATTTATCATCTAAGTACAAGTCATTTTCATATATCCCCCGTATTTGTACACCAACACATTTATAATCTATTGGTACAATTAAAATTAATTTTTAATGAAAATCGGCTTACCACTGAGAGAATCAATAATAATCGATGAAACAGACTATTTTTTTTTTCAATTTATTTAGAAAATTTTAATCAGTTTTAATCGAATTTTCATGGAAAACATAGAATGGTTATATAGAGATGGAAATAATATTTTACCGGCTACAAGTATGAGAAAAGTCATTCATGAAATAAATTTCGAAATAAGTATGATGCAAAATTCTTTATTTTTTCATCATTTAGTAAATATAAATAATAATTAGTAGGATGGTTGTTTGCATTCTTTATTTTACAAAGTACAGATGGATGTAGGCATAGAAGAGTTTCGACTGTTTGTTGAATAATATGAAAGGTACATTTAGAGCGTGCTTTCAAGATAATGCTTATATTCAGTTTCTGGTAACATTTTTTCTTAACTTCATCTTAATTATTGTTACATATGTTCTGTCATATTGAGATCGAGCATATTTCCTGTTCAGATATCATTACTTTAAAAACTAACGTCGTTGTCTAGTAGCAAATGTCACGTCTCACATACTCTCATACACAGTGTTTTATCATGGAAAAATATAATTCAGGATTCAACTTTATCGTTGATCATCCTGATTAACTTCTTAAACAGTGATCATAATAAAAATTTCAATGCATGATTGATGTTTCAACATTTCACAATATCCTACAAACAGCTCACATATCAAATTTATCAGTTAGTACATGATGAAGGAAATTTTCTTTTTGGTCTAATCCTTTAACTAAATGCACAGTTATAATCAATCTAATATATGAACTTCCGAATTTTATCGTTTTGATATAACATGGAACGGCTTTAATCGTTCTGTATGATGATAGTTATTGATTGTCCTAATTTAAGTTTAGAGTCAACATTTGAACAATTATCGAAGCGTTGATTATATGATTTTTACAGTCAATCTATAACCAACTGAGTCAAGCGATGATCTTTCTCCGCAATCCATTGTCTATTCAGTATCATAAGTATCAATCATTTTCAAGTAATCGAATTTAATGAAATCGCCAAAAGAATAAATTTGTTTTATGAAATATATTGATCAGAAAATGATCTTATATATTTTTTCATAAACTACATAAAGTTTTTTTCTCCATAACTTTCAAAATAAAGGAAAATGAAAAAATCTTTTTTATCTACGAAGTAGAGACACGTCTTATGATTAATAAAATAATTTTCAACGAAATTTCTTGTTATTTTTGAGTTCACAAATCACTATAGACTTTGTGAGATCTGCCTACGAAGGTTTTCTAAATCCAAATTTTTGACAGACTTTCATTTAGTATAAAATTCATTACATATTCCATTTGAAATTATTGCAATACTCTTGAAAAAATATTATTTCCAACCCTATATATTTTATGTTTTTTATAATAAGAAAAAACATTTCTTTCGAATATTTGACAATTTCGACCGCTGAAATGGTTTTGGAATTTTATTTTGAATGAATTAGAGAAAATTCATGGTTTGTGTCAGTATATATGCTAAAAGATTCTGAGACTTTCTTATCATTGCAGTTTAAGTATTAGAAAACTTTTTATCTAGAAAATGTTTTGGTTCTTTTACTTGTTCAAAATGAAAAGTTCTCCAGTTGTTTCGAATAAAAAAATCAATGCTCAACTCATGAAAAGAAAATTTATATTTAATACTTGTTCTTTAATAAATTATGATAATCTGCAATCAAAGATTCTAAAATGAAATATTAATTATGAATTTATATAATTAGATTATATATATAGAAATTTCATTCAAAACATCATCTATTCATCATTTCATTTCTATTCCATCTCGAAGAACGAACAAAATTGTATTTTTCATCAGTATAACATGTCTTTTTTTATGCATTCATAAATATTTCAGCTTATCTTATATAAATGAAGCAGAGCACAAAGCGTTTTCCTAGTATAATGCACTGGATTTAATAAAGATTGTAATTATATCCTGCAAATGCATTTTAAATCATCACATAGCACGTCTTTCCAATTCTAATAAAATTTTCTCTTGACCATGTCACAAGAGACAGATCAAACTCAAACATCATCTTTAAGCAATATCTGTATCAATTCCTTTGATTGATTTCTGGTTGAAATAGAATAATAAATAGCTTTATAAATTGCATCGAATTCTTCTTGACTTATACGAATAAATGGCAACAACAGCATAACCATTTGAAAATACCTTAAAAATGAATCTGGTCAACTGTCATGTCTATGACGAAAAAGTATCATTTTATATTTTAACGTTGATAAACAATGATGATTAAAAAGAATTAATTTTCTAGAATGATTTCATAACATTGAAGAAAAAAGAAACATGCTATTTTCTTAATTCACAACCAACTGTGCTGTCTTTCAGAAACAGTATTTGTCAAAATGTTCCCTATAGTATCTAATTTACTTTCTAATCTATTCATTTTATCTTCTAATTGACCAATTTGTTGCTTGAGTTTGACGAGTGATTTTTCAGTGCTTTTTTGTTCATCGTGTACATCACTAAGCAATGTCATTAATGATTCATTGCCACTAACTGCATTTCTTTGTTCTTGTTTAATAAGACGTGCTTGTTGAATGGCTGTATGTAATCGATAGAGTGAATTAAATGTTGCTCGATAATGATGACCATTTCGTTTGAGATACCAAGCTCGAACTGAATATTGAATCATTTCCATAGTTTTTTTTCGATATGCTCGTGCTCGATTGATACGAGCAACAAAGTCAAGTACGACTTGTTCCGATCGAGTTAAAGAGATCTTGCTTGTAAATACAGCAATCAGAACAGCTGATGCAAATACACCAAAGAAAGCAGTCACGATCGAGACACCTAGACAAAAATTCATTAAAATCTTTTTAAAATATAAATTGCAAATACGGAGGCGATTTTGCACCGTTATCAAAAAAAAATCATCCTCTGATCTTACCTTGGCCACAGTAAGTTTGAGGAACCACATCGCCATATCCTAAAAGAAGTATTTATCAATATGTAGATTTCATTATCAATATAAGAGAAAGAACTAACCAACGGTAGTAAATGTAACAATTGTGAACCACATTGCGTTGCTAAATGTTGCAGCAGATGAACCAGATCGCGTTGACAAAGAATGTATCGGTAACCACATTCCTTTTTCACATGCACGTAACGACCAAGTGGAAATAATTAACACTAATATCATGACACAAGTCCAAATGGTAGCTGGATATATTTGTAGAAATGCTCGAAGAATAAATGAGATGGTTATTGGAACTCGATTAAGATAGCCGATGGTTCTAGATGAAGCAGCATTGACTAATTGTGAATGCAATGTTACACTACGAGCGATCAAATAAAGACGTGCAAACACTATTGATCACGAGAAAAATTTCAATTATGATTCAATATCAAGAAAAAAACAAAAACAAATCAATTCTATCACTTACTAGGCAATGTAAGAAACATTTCAAGCCATGCTGAACCTTTTGATGATTTTGTGTTATTATAAGGAAATGGATGAATAATACATACAAGAACTTCACAAAAAATTAATAGAATAGTACGAATATTAAGTGTGACACGCCAATCTACAATATGGTTGTTGATCGTATAGAGGCGAATATCGAGTGCATGATAGTATAATATAAGTCCGACAAGTAATAGAGTTGAAATACTAATAGAAGGACGAATGAAGATTATAATAGGTGAATTCATTTTGTTTAATCGTAACTCTGTATCAATGATCATCAGTACAAGACCGAATAAACCAATGATACACATGAAGTCGTTCACTTGACGACATCGAAAATGAAGTTCTTTACGTTCAATCAGTTGATGTTTAAATGTTTCGGCTGCTTTTTGTTCGTCATAGTCTGTTTTGCTATTTCTTCCTGACATTGGAAGAGATGCAATGAATTCAGTTGCTGTCATCATATTCTTTTTCAAACAAATCATTGGTCATAAAAAATTGATTTTCATTGTGTTTGTCGTTAGTGCCAGGGGTTCTTCTTTTTTCCAAGAAAGCAAAAACAAAAACAATTTACTTATCTAAAAACTTTTGATAACTTGAATACAATTGTCATAAGTTTCTCTATTCTCAAAGTTATTACAACAAGCAAAAAGTACAAACTTTGTATATATGCTTCCAATAAAAAAAAAAAGAACGATACTGACGTCTTCTATATAAATGCGGCTTCTCGCGACAAATCACTATTATAGCACGCAATAGAAAAATAAATATACGGTTTTTTTTCACATCGCTTTAAGAAACATGCGATGGAGAGGAGAAATGCTTTGCTTCGCATCTCATTTATTATACTACAATTAAGAAAAATAATGTTGAATCAGCAACAAATTTATTTAGTAAATGATCAATGTATAAAACGAATCATGAGAAAAAGCAACTAAAAATCGGCCATATATTAAATCAATCTTTTATTGATAAATTGATACAAAGTAATTACGTGTGAATTATTTGTTCATCCACATAACTTTGATTTATATTTTCCGTCTCTGTAAATCATATTAATAAATAGAAATACAATAAAAGAATAAACATTGTATTCTATATATATAATGTATATTTCCTCGACTGAACGGAAGATCATATGCAATAAAAAAAATAGTTTGCTTGCTTGCTTGCTTGTCATCAGGGTCAAAGGTCAAAAAACATGTTCTTAGAAAAATTGATCAAAGATTCATACTTTAAGGTTAACTCCACGCACAACGCTTGACGAAAGGTTATCGGGGTCGGGGAATTGAATGGTATTATTAGTTTCTGAGTGTTTTTAAATAAATTTTTTTGCTAAGAGGTTTTCTCTAAAAACATAGTGATTTTGTAACGAAGGAGTTTTCATTGAATAGAAGACAGGAAATGAATCATTGTAGCTGAATCGGAGCGTCGAAAAGTAAGAAACGAGACAACGTGTAACTTGATGTGGGCCATTAATAATGCAAGTCATTGGGAGCATGAATTCATTTCAAAAAAGAGCAAACACAGAAGAGAATATAATTTCACTTATATAGTATATCAGTGGTAGTACTCGGCGTTGCTCAGGAAATCTCCATACTGGAAACTTACTATATGAGAAAACGACAGAAGATGTATATAGGACTTGCTTAAGACCTGTTCATCTATTATTACTAGATGTCCAGTCATGCATATACTTACATTCATTTTTAAATCGGATAAGTCAGCAAATAGTGTGAGGATGTGACTGCTTTTCTCTTAGCTCATGCGTATTCCCACACTTTGTACCAACACCTAGTGCATAAAAAGTGATACTATGAGGTGAATATTCTAACAATGGTAGTAAATGCTTTGAAGTATTTGAAAGATTGAAAAAAATTGCAATGTATCATAACCTGTATGAAATTTCAGCACAACTCTCTCGATCTTCCTCAGGACCTAAGAGTATGCCATGATAAGTTCGGCACCGCTGCCTCCTGTGGTGTCCAAATGCATGAAGAACAGATAAACTTTCTTCTTTATATATATAAATTTAGATTCAGCTAGCAGGAAAAAAATGAGTTTGTTGAAATTTTTCAACTGTATGTTATGTGTGAGTATTTTCAAGTCTTGTCTTACATAATGACTATTTAAAATGTGATGTTTATTTAAGTGAATAGTAACAGAAGTGTAGAAACGAAGACTGATGTATATTTTCTTGACGAAGAGTGAATCAGACAAAGTAAAATAAGTTTGCTTGTCATCGGGTTAAAGACTTTTGGCCAATCAGATTCTATCTGTTTGAAGTTTCAGCCAATGAAATGCATTCCAAAATCTAGCTTTCATTCAATCAGATTTTGAGGAATTCAGTCGAGGGTTAAGCGAGTCGTAACGACGAACGTTACTTGCAATAATAGTGGATGAAAGTATAATATGAAAATAAAAGAAATTCCATTTGCACAGGACACTAGATAAGTTTTTCGTGCGGTTCTCTTAAAAGTCATAATTAGGGGACATATATTTTATTATAATGCATAAGCACATTTAGAATTATGTGCAAAATTTTAGACCTCCACATATTAACCGTCGTTGCATTTTTTCATTTCTTTCGAATCATGCTCGCATCATTTTCAATATGAGTTTTCAATTTTCATGTGAACAATTTCGCACTATGATTTTATATGATTGGAAAATTGGTATAACATACAAGGACAGCCATACCCATTTGGTGCAAACAGTTCGTTTCATGAATTCTAGCGAAATAATATTAGTGTTGAAGATGCTATTCATCCAAAATCTTCTCGAATATCTGACAAAACAATCGATGCTGCTCAAGCAATAGTTGAAGATGAACTTCATTCAACATATGAGTAAATCGAGTATGTCGTGAAGATTAATAAGCCATCAATCGGTCCAACCAAGATTCATCGAACAATATGGTAGTATCTGGAAAAATTTTACGGCAAGTTTAAAGTGTGGCAATACAGCATGTCAAACACTATCTCCACATGCTATATATTTAGTGATTTTTGATAGACCATTTAATTCTTCATATACTGGATCTTTACTCATCGAATGATTCAAACGGTCTATTCCATATTAAAAATGTTTCGAAACTAATACTTTCACTTATGAATCATCATCTCTTATCACATTAGCATCAAAGTGATTGAATTCTTCAAACAAAATCAAATTTTGTAGTTATTTATTGCTTCCTAATTGCACTCACACTCTCACTCTCAAGATAATGAATAAGTAATATAAATCCAAAGTACTTTATCTAATATCCTATTTTGTTATACAGATAATGTTTAGAAAGCATCAGTTCATAAAAGAATATCGATTACGCAAATGGAGGAATTGAATCACATGCATGTGGATCATTGTCATAAGCCGTCTTGAAATCACAAATCAGTCCTCGTCGACATACATGATTACATTGAGAACCGTCTGCGTACGATTTTGTGTAGTGTTTGTATACCGTACCCATTAGTGGTCCGTCAATATCATTCTCAAGTCTTTTGATAAAATTATCCCAATCAGCAGGAAACAAATTCTCCAATTGATAGGCATCTCGAACATTATATTCATTTTGCATAATTGTTTTGTTATAGAAGTTTGTTGCAGTTAAATTCATAATGACTGTACGATGATCGAGAACCCAATAGGAACTTGACGGGTACTCACCATCCATTACATAGACACGGTAGCCCGGATTCAAGAATGATTCAGTTGTCAACGATGGTGCTATGTAAGCCTACAATTTTCGATAATTAAATAAAATATCTAGATAATATATGTTTTTGAACGTATTGACAATGCACTTACCATTGAAACAGGTCGTTGGTAATCATTTTCATCGTAGAACAAGTTGAATTCATCTCTATGTGTGTGACCATAAAATTGACCGGAGATCGTATTTTCAAATCTATTCAACATATAAAAACAAACAATAATAATTTATACTCTCCAATATCTTACCGATTGACAATCCTATTAAAATTCCAACCGAATGCTGCAAAACACGTACGTGGTGGATGATGCGCAATAATATGAACCTTTTCTCCATTATCTTCAGCATATTGTAACCATTGTATCAACTAGAACATATCAATAAATGTTACTATTTCTTTTTTTTTCATCTAATAACTCACCCATTCAAGTTGATTGAGTGGATCAGTTGAATTGATGAATAACCAATAGTTGTCCGATGCATAATAGTTCGTATTGAGCGAAATCAATCGTAGACCAGGACGTACAAGTGTTGTATAGAATCCGCCAAGAAGAATACTTTCACGTGTATCATTAGGTAAACCAAATGTATTTATCCAACTATCGGCTAATGCTTCATATAGCCATGAAATATTGTCTGATCGAATGATCGGTGTTGGAAAGAGATTGCATGGAGCTGAGGGTGAATATATAGAGTAGAATAAAACATAGAAAGAGACAAAGCTTGTACCTGCTTCATGGTTGCCGACGGCTGAATACAACATTTTATTTGGAAATGTCTTAGCTAACAAACTATTAATTGTACGTATCGAATAAAGTTGATCAGCACGAGACTGATTCCATACATTGTGAGGTGGTGTATCGCCAGTATAGTAGATGAAATCAATCTATTAGAATAAAAAAAAAGAATAAGAATAATAAATACAACTTTGCCTATAACTTCTTCGGTCTTTGCGGCATATTCAAGTATGGCTTCAGCCGTCCAATATGGTATGTCACAGTGAACACTGGTTCCCCTACAATGGCAGACGTTTAAATATCCTCAAGATTGTCAAATGATCGAAAAGACGTACCAGAAACCAGCACCCTGATGGCCAGGACCTGCGTTTAGAAGTATGAACTTTTAAATAACCATACATGTGTATATAAAATACTTACGAGGTGGTCCCTTTCGGCAACATAATGGTTCGAGGCAATCTGCTTCAGATCCTGGCTTGTACCCAAAATCCACGTGAATATCGGCCAGGTGAAGTACTTTCAATTTTGGTGAGTCAGGCTAAAATACGAGAAAAAATGTAACCAGTATGTACATAATACTACAACTACCTAAACACTAGAACAACTTACTGAAGGAGGTTTTGGTGGTTGTGGAGATGGTTTTTGGTCAGGAACCGCAACAGTCCAATTCAAAGCAGGATAATCAGTCTGTCTATCACAATTCATAGCAAGTGAACATAATGCCTTATTACTAAAATGTGTCTGAGCAATGACTTGAAGAACGACATCCTATTTACAAGCAAAGATATTACTTGTAAATAGAAACAATAAGAATCTTTCACTTTATATTCGTGCACAGCACCGCTACAAACATCGAGAACCAAACTGAATTCGTTACAGATTTCAAGAGTCACATTTTCAAGGCGTTCTGTTTGATTGGTCTCAATAAGTATTCGAATCTAGTACATAAATGATTAAATACAAAAATTTTGAAGAAAAAAAAATTTCACTTACTACAGGTACAAGTATGTGACATATTTTACAATATATTTCCTCTGCATTAGTATGTCGTTGGAACATCCATTTCAATGCCTTGATATTATTGGAATGTTCGAAACGATATTGATAATTGGTGAGAGTAGCAAACAGTTCTTCATTTTCATTTATGGGATCATTCACTAGTTGATCAATAGTATCATGTTGAATTGCTCTGCCATCAATTGTTGTATGAGCGACAATGATGAAGAAAAAGAGTAGAGAGACTATCTGCCACGTCATCAACGAAAATTTGAAAAAGAAAATAAAAGAAAAGCTGCAACAAACACGAATTAAAATAACAATATTTGATAATTACAAACTTATCTTGTCTCTTTAGGTTAAGCATTCTTTCAGGTAATGCAATGTATTCACGATCTCTCTACCTTGTTGTTGCCTCCACATACTTTGTGACAACTTATCTTATCATACAGAAAAAAAGCTTGATGTTTTTTGAAAATATTCACAGCTTCAGATGGTCAAGGCGACTATACTAAAGTTATATAAACAAGCTACTATGATTATTTTCTTAAGACAGAATCCATGAAATAGTTATGCTTCAATCCAAATTTTTAGGTCTTTCTGACATTTTTATCATTGAATATATATACAAAATTATACTCAAGCCTATTTCAGCATCATCCTCAATAGAATACATTTTATAAAAAATATTTCACATTTAATGGTTCTATCAACACACTGCAAGTAATCATACGTGTTGGATATAGACAGTTCTAGATGATAATTTATATACTATCAGTAAATATATATTCGCCGAATCTATCTACCTCTAAATATTCAATAAATTATAGAAGAGTTAATTCGATTTTATTATATTCTTATAATACGGACCAATTAAAATTTATTTTTGTTACCTTTACAAAAGTGAAAAAAATGATTGTAATGATCATAACTCCAAAAAGATAACATCTTGAGATAGATATTTCTAGGCATCGGACGCTTTCAACAGATCCTATGTAATGACCAGCACCTTATCTCAATCGCAAACATAAGCTCGAATGGTTGTCTTGTTAGTTTAGAAATGTGCACATTTTACGTTTACAAGTCGTTATATAATGTATTGTATTCAGTATAATTAAGTACAATCATGATTAAAATTTACAATTTCAAGCTTTTATAATTCACATACAAAACAAAGTGTATGATGAATTAATCTATAGGTCATAAGTCCGTTTGATATCATCAATAAATTGTTGTAATTGAGTTCTCTGTTCAAGATATTCATCTGTCTTATCTAATATTTTCATGGCCAATGAAGCATAATCAATTGCATATATTTTTGCTACAAGTCCTATATTGAAGACTGTGCTTTTTTCATTGTAACGTTCGGCTAATTCTGTATATAAAATAGCTAATTGAAGTTGGAACGAATGTGAAGTAAAACATGATTGAGTTTTAAGAAGATCTATATTTGTTTTTTTGTTGAAAATAATCGATTTAGCAATATTTGAAAATCTGATAGAATATGATGTTGGTTGATCAGTAGTCAGACTATGATGTCTTTGAACATCGGTATTATTGTTTATCTCATTGATTTCCTCTATCAATGTATCTCCAATCGTCCAATGGATTGCTGCTATATCTCTGTTATCTGACTGATCGAACCATATTGTTCCCATAAGATAATGTATTTCGACTATATTATCAATATCTATGTTATCGTAAGAAGTTAGCGATATTTGGAGAGCTGTATGTAAATAAGTCAATGCTTGAGGCCATTTATTTATATTTGTATGGTAAAGTACAATCCCAGTCATGTGTTTTTGAAAAACAATGAATTTATAATGCATCAACTGATCGTAGGGTTTATAACTATTATTTACGAGCATTTTTTCAAGTGTATATAGATGCATTAGAGTGGTTTCATATTGTTCACGTTTATAGTATAATTCTGCTAACCAACGAAGAACAAACATAAAATTAAAATGATCATCTGCTGGCCAAGATGATGTTTCTTTACGTTGTTTCGTATATAGAATGAGAGTTTGTGTTGCATGAAGCAATGCTTTATCCATATCTTCACCGACCATCAATAATCCAGTCATACAAAAATGTAATTGTGCAAGATGTTTATTAGCGACATTGATCCTTTCTTGTTCATTATCTTGGTACGTTTCTATTGCATTAATTGCTATAGCATGACATTCAATTGCTTGCTCTCGCTTGTCCATTTCAGTGAGCATATATGCATTTTTGCGTAATGTTTCTATCATAGAAGATAATCCTATTTTGTTACTATATTGTCTTAGAGCATATTCATAATGATATTGAGCTCGAGCATAATTCTTTGTAGAAGATCTTGTGAATTGATAGCAATCTCCAAGCATTATATGGATATTACCGATTATTTCAGGGCAAATCTTGTAATCAGTATCATTGACGAGATTTTCATAATTTTCAATAATTGTGTCAAAATTCCCGAGATCATAGTGTTTACAAGCTGATAAATACTGTTCTAGAAGAACACTTCTCTTAGTCTCTCTGGTCGTTATGTCTGATAGAACAATATTATTTGGATTCTTTGAATTAATCAGTTGTCTTCCATTGTTATTTACATTATTATGAGTCAGTGCTTGATTATTAACACCACAATATGTTGTGTGACATAAAAAAGTTAATCGAAATCTTGGACATCGAACAATTCCATTATATAGATGCCAGTGTTGAAGGTTGTCAGTCACGCTTTTCAAACAGAGACACAGCTTTGGTTTCAAAAGCATGGAGAGACGAGAAGAAAAATACATATTGATACTTCACTATAGACGAAAGAACAAAATGTAATCCACTTACTCGTTGTTCGTCATTTTCTACCTTTGCATGCTTGCTTTGTTTAGCTTACTAATAATGTCTACGTCTTACTGCTTTCTTGTCCTTCTCTATGATTGGAAATTTCCGTTGAAATATCTTTCGAAATACTACCGCATGAATCATATTAATGTATAACGTAATCTACTATTGCATGTGCAAAAGAAGATTTAAAAAGGTTTATATAAACAAAAGAAAATTACCCAACTATATTTCGAGCTATGAATCACTACCTATTACGGACGCATATCAAAAATGAAAGATAGTGATTTTAATTTATTACATGTAAAACACACTCTTTTTTATTGAATATTTCAATACATTATCAATATTCCTGCTTTATAGACAATGACAGGCATAATATTATTTTCATTCTCAAGAAAATATTTTAGTTCTTTCTTGATCCACTAACATTTTAAGTTTAAGGCATTACGATATATACTAAATTAATCACAACTTTCGGTAAATTAATATGAGGATATCGTTCATACACAAAAGTTAACTATAAATTGTTCTATATTCGTATTTCTTTTTGACTAATAATTCAAAAATAAATTCACTTTACAAAGGTTTAATTAACATATGCGAAGAGTAGATAAATTAATTCTGTTTTTCTTCATAAATGAATGAGAAAAGTACATGCAATGCTGAATATTCAAAATGAAATTTATTTATGGAGATTAAACCTCATCTTATACTAAAAATGCCTATTGATGATCCTTTTGTTACGGACGATAAAACGCAAGTAAGGTTTGTTATAGATCAAAGCAATATTAAACAAATAAATTGATGACAAATTGAAAGATATCATCCATTTTACCAAATGAATTTGATTGTACTTTTATTTACACGTTTATTATCAAATATGAGTTATTCATAAACAAATTGAATGCTCGATATTGTACGAATCGATCAAAAACCGCCGATTGACCTCAGTCAACAAACTAATGGTTTTTTTTTCGATTAACTAGATGATTAATTGCGGTCAACTCTCAATTGCTATGCTGCAAAAAACCTAAGAATAAATGAAATAACCGCGATTAAATGTCGGTAACGCAAAAGAACCAAAATTGATTGATAGTTTTTGATCGGTTTGCACGATTCTGGACGTCTTTTTTTATTCATATTTTTCTCAAGAAAAAACACGTTTTTATTCGAATAATAATACACATCATTCAGATATCAGCTTTCGTCAAACAAAAAGTATAGATAAAAAATTATTCTTATCAATTATTATTCTCCCTACATATGTCGATAATGAAAAAAATTAAGTATATCAAGTAGTCTGCTGGAAATGGAAGCATATCATCTCCAGTTAATTATTTAGAAGTGAGATAGAATTGCTACAAACAGTCAATCAATATCGGAAATACTGTCTCACAACTCTTCTATTCTATAATTACGGCCCAGTTCAAAGACTTTAATCTATCATACTTTATTCATCTGCGCTGGGGATCTCTTCAAGTTTGCTCGAAAAGAACCGATGGATGATCATGTTAAACGTTATATCTTGAAAAGATGTATTCTTCAGATTTAGATTTCTCCTTATTTCTAGAGTATATATTCTTTTGAGACTATTTTCACAAGCTAGCTAACAATAACGCAATATGATTGTAGAAAGGTAGGAAAAAAGAGACAAACAATCCAAGTTCCTTAACCAACCACTTTTGCCATATTTATAATCTTTTCATCTAACTACTGTCTCTTCTCTTTTTTTCTTTTCCAGGTTATCTCGATTTCTATAAGCACTTCCGAGTATTTTAAAATAAATTGGGCATAAACAAAAACAAAAAAAAATCCAATATTATTATCATTACAATACAATAAAAAGAATGATCTTTACGTAGATATAGAATAAAATTTCGAAATTTTTCTTTTTTGTACTTTACATATAAAAGCATTTTATCTTCAATATAGAAGCGTATCAATATGATTCAGTTCTTTGAGATAAAAAGAAACAAATGTCCTTAGTTTGAATCTAACACATTTCGATAAAATAAAATATTAGTTTGCAAAAAAAAAGAAAGATTCGTTTTGATTAAGAAGAGGCACGATATATAGGGCATGTCTTGTAATCATTTTTATTGTATGTGAATGCAAGAAAAAATATGCATTGTAATAGATTTTAAAATATTTTCATTCAAAAACAACGCATTTAAATGTGTTTTATAGAACGTGCAAATGTTCTCGCGAAAATATGCGTGCTACGAAAGAAAAACAGACTAAAATGCGTCTTTTTAAATATTTTTTTCATGAGTACCATAATGCGTCGATCGATATTTTTATCACTTGCAATTGCTCATATGCGTTGTAGACAGATATACCAAAATAGTACTGTCAGTCAGGTGACCCTTTTTAGTTTTAAAATTTGTCTATCAATTCACGCAGTGGAGAATAAAAAAAGAACACTACTTGTCTATCAATAGAATCAGGATTAGTGAACTAATATAAAAGAAGATTTATTCATCTAGAAATTAATCAGTAAACTTACATATTTCATATCCGCTAGACATTTCATGTCTTATATTCCAAAAACAAAATCTTGTAAGAAGACACATGTAACATCGTAATTCTAACACAGACGGTAATTTTCACAGAAGTGCGTCTCTTAAAATTAAATAAGTATTACATCGCAAGTTCGTTTAGTATTCTTATTATCATCATTCTACACACACACAGACTTCTTTATTACAACAATATTAATATAAACGATTATAATCTATCATTTGCTTTTGATTTTTTCTTATGTACGGATAATTATAGTTAATATTATTTACTAAAATGTTACGAGTTGGTCGTGTTCATCATGAATTGTATCCAATTGAAATATCTGAAAATTATGAAGCCGTATGTCTTGTATGGTTAGATATTGCTATTAGTGATGAAAGATATGCAAATACAATAAAAGAGATTTTGCTTGATATGCATCCTGATGTTCGACTTTATAGTGATGTTCATACATGTATTGATTTAATTAAGACACTTAATAATCGGCATATTTTATTAGTTACATCCAATACTTTAGCCGAAGAAATTTTATCCTCAGTTCATTCATTTCGTTCTGTAGCTGCTATATTTATTTTTTCTACTGATCATATAATATCTAATTCTTTAAAAGATATCTATTCAAAAATTGTAGAAATTTTTAATGATCAAAAAATTTTATTAAAATCAATTGAAGAAACTATATCACAAGTTCACAAACAAATACATGCTTTTTCATTATTTGATCAAAAACAAAAATCAATGCGTGATCCTCCACGAGGTTCATCTGCATTTCTTTGGCATCATTTACTTATTTATGTTCTTAAACAAATACCTACTGATGAACAATCAAAAAAAGATATGCTTGAAAAATGTATTGATTATTATCGAGGCAATAGACGAGAATTAAAAAAAATTGAACAATTTCGAACAACATATATAAGTGAGGATGCTATAAAATGGTATACAAAAGATTGTTTTCTTTATAGATTATTAAATAAAGCTCTTCGAACAGAAAATATTGAATTACTTTATTCATTTCGATTCTTCTTCATAGATCTTTGTAATCAATTAAAAATTCAACATGAAAAAGAAAAGAAAAAAAAAATTTTAACATTATATCGAGGACAACGTATGTCAAAAGAAGAATTTTCTAGACTTGAAAAAAGTGTTGGAACACTTATATCAACAAATGGATTTCTTTCAACATCACGTGATTTAAATGTTTCATTATTATTTGCTGGTGAAGGTTTAACAAATATTGATGAACGATATTCTGTTTTATTTATTATTTATGTTAAATCATCATTAAAAAGTTTTGATTTTGCTGATGTTAATGATAAAAGTGATATACCAAGTGAAAAAGAAGTATTACTTAGTCATGGTGCTTCATTTAAAATTGATTCTGTTGAAAAAAATTTTCATCTTGATATATGGCAAGTTAAATTAACAGCAACAGATGAAGGTTCGGATTATGTTCAAATATATAAATTATTAATTCAAGAAACAATGAAAGAACAAAGTGCAACAATGCTTTTTGGAGCATTCTATTGGCGTGATATGGATTATATAAATCATGCAAAAAAACATTTTGAAATATTACTAGAAAAATTACCTTCAAATCATTCTGATATACCATTTATTTATAATTATATTGCTGCAGTACATTATGAAAAAAATGAATGGGATTTAGCATTAGAATATTATCGGTATGCTTATACAATACGTCAAAAACAAGAATTAATAAATCATGCACATATTATTGCTTCTCTACATAATATTGGAAATATTTATTGTGAAAAAGAAGAATTTGATCAAGCTTTTGATTATTATTCTCAAGCTTTAATGATTAGTAATGATAATTATAATTATGATTCATTATCAAAAGCTGGTATATATGAAGCATTAGGAAATCTTTTTCGAAAGAAACGTGATATAAATACAGCTTTATATTGGTTAAATCGAGCATATTATATGTATACAAGACTTTTACCTACTCCACATCCTCATATAGCTAGATGTCTTGGAAATATTGGTCTTGTACATGAAATAAAACCTGATCTTGATTTTGCTTTAAAATATTTTTTTGAAGAATTTGAAATGGAAGAACAATGTTTATCACCTGATCATCCTAATTTAGGTCTTCATTTAAATTGGATTATTACGATGTATAAAAAAAAAGGTGAATGGGAAAAAATTCTTCGATTTTCTCGACCAAAATTAAATATAATGTTACCTAATGTTAGTACTAATCATTCACAATTAATATCATCATTACGAGTATCGAAAAATTTTGCACATTCATCTTCAATATATATTAATTATAATGAATTAACAACAATTTATTCATTATCACCTGCACATGAAATAGCATCTCTAGAAGAAAAATTTGATCAATTAACTACAACTCGATGTATTCGAAAACTTAGTCTTTCTAATTATGATGAACAAAAAATAAATGAAGATAATATACGTTGGTTACATGCATTAAATATTGAACGACGTGTATATTCAACAGATCATCCCGAAATAGTTCGATCATTAAGATGGATTGGAGAAAGTCATGCAGAATCTATTCGGAATTATTCAGATGCATTAAGAATGTATTCAGAAAGTTTAAAACATTTTGCTAGAGAATCTACTATTATTGAAGGTATTGAATGGGATAAATATATGGATCCTTGTATGTATAATTTTGAAATAAAACGTTTTAGAGGTACTTTATAAATTCAAAACAGACAAATTAATTCCTGAATTAATCTATGATGGCATGAACATTTAATATTGACATATATAATATAACTAAAAATTTATTTTCTAAATTTTATGTATTTTTTTTCTTTATTTGATACTTCATATACGCACATATTATTTATTGCAAGTTATGAATTGGTTCTTCTCAATTTTTGTATTTGATATAACAGTGACTTTATTATTCAAAGTAATTTTGAAATAGAACACGAGTCTAAGAAATGTTTATGTAAAAACTGTGATTTTAATCATTCATCCTATTATGGACTTAATACTAAAAGATGTAAATTTATCAGCACATAATACAAAACTGCACTTAATACATAACATTCAAGAGGAAACTGTCAGATTCCCAACAAAATTTTGGAATTTTTTAAAGAAACTAACTATATTTTCCTCTATTTCTCATTCTGATGTCTTTTCTTTGTTGTAATTCACGAATATATATTGACAATACAATATTTGCTTGTCGAATTGTGGTCCAAATAGACATAGTATTTTTATCATAAATGTCACCACCAAACAGTGACGTAAGTAGGGAGAGGGCAGGGTTGGTTCCGCCCCCACATCGGAACTCTAAGTCTTACCACCAGCAATTTGAACGAAGCATATTTTCCAGTTAAATAAATGACAATCATTTAATGTTGAATAATCAGAGTGTGCACGTAATCTTTAGCGTCAGTGAAATGCTAAACTTTCCAGATTCAATCCCATCACTCTTAAATTTTTACTTACGTCATTTCAACCAAACTTTGTCTTTATCTTTGTCCTTTTCTTCTTTACTGTTAATAACACTCTAGGTTTTAATAGTATGAATCTATGCTTTATCTACATAAATTTTTAAAATCATCTTCATCAATGAATGACACAACCAAACTACTTTCCTCTTTGAGCTAGCAATGAATACAAATGGAATTCTTTAATAAGATGTAAATATATAATTGCATCGACAACAAACTTTTATTAATTAAAAATTTTCGAATTATATAAATAATATTTTAGTACGTAGTAACATTTGGGCCTGTCTTCAGTCAATATCACATCTTTCCATAACTAATGATAACCTATATTTTGATGAACGATTGGTTTTGCCAGGCAAAAGTCATAATGCTCTTTGATTACATAAGAGTTTTATCAAGACGTTAATTTTTAATCTAAAATATAACTAACCAAATTTCGAGGTGATGATGAAATTAGATTCAGCTTTCATACAATCTCTGCAGATTCCTTTAAGTTTTAATCAGGCTCTGTAAGTTTTCGAGATTTCACTGATGTTCATAAAAAAAAATTCTATTTAAGGATTCCGTTGTTTTCCTCTTGATAACATTTCAGTGATAAGGAGCAAATACTATGTACATGTCTATGTTTTGTTTAAATTATATACATTGTAATTTCTCTATAGGAAAACTAATAAAAATTACAAACATTGGTTGGACCATGAACTTGACGATATTTGTGAAGTGTAATGTATAATAACAAGATATTCACTATCTAATGTAGGTGTCCTATTAACTATTCTTATCTTTGTTAAATATGACATGAGCATATATTATCATCTCTTTAGATTCTTTACCTTTTCATTTCTATACTTGCAAATAAAACTAGAACATGTCTTCATCATATATTGACCTTCGTTCAGATACAGTTACAAAACCAACAGCTGAAATGCGACAAGCTATGTTCGATGCTGAAGTTGGAGATGATGTTTATGGTGATGATCCAACTGTATTAAAATTACAAGAGATGACAGCAAAATTATTAGGAAAAGAAGCAGCTTTATTTGTACCATCAGGTACAATGGGAAATCTTATTTGTGTTCTTAATCATTGTTCAGAATTTGGTTCAGAAATGATATTAGGTGATGAATGTCATATTCATATTTTTGAACAAGGTGGATGTTCAACAATAGGAAGAATTCATACAAGAACTGTTCCAACACAATCAGATGGTACTCTTCTATTAAAAGATATTGAAGAACGAATTCGAACAGTAACTGATGATCATCTTCCATTAACAAAAGTTGTTTGTTTAGAAAATACACATAATCGAATGGGAGGAAAAGTCTTAACTGTTGAATATATACAAAGTGTTGGACAATTATGTAAACAATATGGTTTAAAATTACATATGGATGGTGCAAGATTAATGAATGCATCTATTGAATTAAATATTGATCCAGCTAAATTAGTTGAACCATGTGATTCAATATCACTTTGTTTATCAAAAGGTTTAGCAGCACCTGCTGGATCACTTATTATTGGTACACATGAATTTATTCGACAAGCAAAACGTTTAAGAAAAGTGTTAGGTGGTGGAATGAGACAAGTTGGTATATTAGCATCAGCTGGAATTATTGCATTAACACAAATGCCAAAATTATTAAAATTAGATCATCAAAATGCAAAATTACTTGCTGAAGGTTTATCGAAAATTAATGGATGCGAAATTAATCCTGAAAAAGATGTACAAACAAATATTGTTTATTTTGTATTAAATTCTAATAAAATTAAAATAGATGCACCAACATTAACTGATATTTTAAAACGTGAATATGGAATATTATTTTCAGCTAATGGAAAATGGAAATGTCGACTCATTACACATTATATGATAACAAAAGAAAATATTGAATATGCTATCGAAAGTATCAAAACAGTTTTAGAAAAAAATAAAATATAATTTTTTAAAATGATTAAATAAAATCAGATTGATAATAAATGATATAATTCAGTAAAAAAATTGAGCAAACCCAATCAAATCTACTTCTTTTTTTTATTTATCATAAGTCAGAGAATAATAGTATATACGAAATTCATCCTTGGGGGTACTGGTTTATTACCTCCCCGCATATTATAATAATAAAGTCTATTTAAGATTAGGAATGAGTAGATCATAACCAATAAATTTTCTTCGATCTTGTTGTTTATTTATAGTTTCTAACCATAATCGAATTCTTAAATCATTAGTTCCATTTTGTTGTTGATCAATTTGAGTCAATTGATGACATAATTCTTGATTCAAATGATGATGAATTGGAGGTTCTTGACTACCTTTACCTTGTTGATTAGAAGTTGGTCCTAAAGTAATCGGTACAATAGAATTTCTTTTTGATGGACGACAATGAAAACAACTTGTATGAACTACAGTAACATTAGATGATCCAATATTTGAACAATATTCAAAATAACACCAATTTCTATTTGGACGAAATTTTTTATGACATAATTTTCTACCATTTTCTGGTTTTCGATCAAAAAAATCTATTACTTCTTCTTCAGTATTATCAATTGGATTCCATTTTGATGCAAATATATGAGCAATTCGAACATTCATTTCAGATGGTGGCTTATTAATAATAGCAGATGATATAATTTGATACATTAATTTAGTATCATTAATTGGTAATGGTCGATTAGTTTTTCCTCTTGTTTGAAATCGAGATATTCCACAACAATGTACATCACCACTAAAAAAAGTAATTCGTACTTTTTTTTGTTCAGCAAGTTGTTGAAACCGACGAAGAGCATAATTTCGTTCTTCGATATGATTTTCATGAGTCCATTCATCAAGTAAATCATCATAAAGTTCAGGTAAACCAAATATTGAATTTTTACCTTTAATTATAGGAAGTTGTCGATATTTATTTGGAAGATTTTTTAAACGTTCAAATATTGTTTCAGCTATATGTACACGAACAAATGAAAATGGAACAGGAAATAATATAATTAAATGTTCAATATTATCAAGATTATTTTCAAGTTTATCAAATATCATATTCCAAGTTTTTTCATGTTGAACCGTTTTTGTATTACGTTCACTTCGTCCATCAGCACCAACTATAGCTAAATATCGACCACAACGTGCAAAAATATTATAACCTTGATATCCAAATAATTGATGTTCTCGAGCTTTTTCTATTGTAGTATGATGTTGAAAAAGAAGTCGCATTTTTTGTGCTACAAAAAATAATCCCATCATAACAGGACTATCATGAAGTAAAGGTGGATAAGAACCAGCACCATCAAATATATCATGATCATCCCACATCATTAAACTTGGAATTGATGATAAGGCATATTTAACTTCTGTACGACGTTCCCAATTTTCTGCATATGTATTAAAATGATATTGTTCAATTTGTTCTTTTAAATCATTACGAAAATCGGTTGTCCATCTTTCATTCCATTTCATATTAATCCATGCACGAAGGAATGGACTATCGTCAAATATAAAATCAATATAATTTTGATCACCACCCCATAATAATATATGTAATGGTTTTTCTTCATGAATTGAAAGAAGATGTTTCCAAACATTTGAATGAGTTAAATTTGATGCAATATCTGGTTGAACATATGCATCAAATCCATTACATGAAAAAAAACCACCACGCCAATTTTGATCACAACGTGCAATTATAAATGAACCATCGGTTTTTATATTACCCCAATCTATTTTCCAAATTATTTTATCATCACCTTCTCCAGGACGTAATTCAATAAAAAGATTTATTCGATATGCACGCATATTAAATAGATTTTCATATAAAATTTCCCATGTATAATTAACTTTTAAATCACAAATAAATTCAATTTGTGGTTGATTAAATGAAATATGTCGAAAGATTAATACACTACCTATCCATAACATTTTCTTTAAATCAGTTGTAATAAATTGAAAAAATGGTCCTAATGTATCTCCAGGTGGACTCGGTGGATGATTCATTACAGATGATTCATCAGTAGTTTCAATAGATGGAATTATTTCAGGAATTTTTGATGTTGTTTCTTTTGGTTTTGGATAATCACCCATAAATTTTGGATTCATATTAACTGGATTTAATGTATTAGCATCCAAATCACCATTTTTATCTTTTATACTATTATTAAAATTAGTCCAATAATCATGTTCCATTATAATGCGTATCTTATCAAAGAAATATATTTTATTCAAAAGAAAAAAGAAATTCGTTGTCAATGTGTGTATATAGTTTGTTTGTTGATCCTTACGTATTATTTCTCATGTCTTTTTTCTTTTCTCTTGTAATCGAAAGAACGACAAAAAGATTATTTGCCATAACTATGCAAAATAAATGAAAGATTGTAAATCATGTTGACGATGTTCTCCTTTTATGAATGTGTCGTCAGTCAATAAAAGAAACTTCATTGCCAACGAATACTTTGAATTAACTCAGATGATTTTTCATCATCTGTAAAAACTATTTCGTAACGACTACAGATGACACTTTTTGTCGTTCAAAAAGGATTTAACTTCATAAATGTAGCTGCAATCATAAGATGATCTGAAGGATGTGTTTTATCAGAATAAGATATACTTTGAGGACTATTTGGTAATTCCAATACTTGTTCTACCTTTAGATGACCAACAGAAAATATATAATCAAGTGTGGCACAAAAATTTGTATAAATAGATTCTGATCCATTCTTTTCTTGATAAGCACTTTTCAATACTTGTTCAATATTGGATCGATAGTCGATGTCATAATTGTTGCATTTTGGAAAATTCTTATCAATATAATTTATTTATGATAAACTCATATAGATTCCATCCCCATGTTAATAAATTTAATTTTTTCTCATGAGATTTATTGATTGATTGTACGTAATCTCCAATTTTGATAATAGAAATAGAATTAAGTTGAATTGTAACAGGAATTGCTATACCAACACCCATATAATCTTTCCGTCGTTGTTCATAAAGATTATGATAGAAGCTATAATTCAATCGGATTAGCTGAAATGGGCACTAATAAATTATATGATACAACACAAACTGTCATTGTCTTCTTATAAAAATATATTAGTTACTGTAGAACGAATAAAATAAAGAATAATATACGTATACAATATATATATAATGACTCAATAACGAAATTAAGATAACGATACAATTGATTTGATAGAGAAAAGAATAATACTCTATTTTTCTATGCTATTTGATCATACATCATTTATCTCTTACAAATGAAAATAATCTCGTTTTCGCAACGTCAAAATTTGGTAGTTCCGATTTTTGTTCTTTTCGAAAACAAAAAAGTGCAACGATAGAATAAGCAATCCTTTATAAATTGTAGAGCTTTTCATGCTGCATTTCGTGGTATATTTTGTTTTTTTAATACAACGTATAAAGTGATGATAAGATGGAATACAAAAGTGCCACATCCTTTATAATCTAATACAACCAGAACATATCCTTATGAAACAGATCTTATCGAAAGTTTTCTATCATGATATTAGTTGATGTATGATCAAATAGTATAGAAAAAAAGTTTCTTTAAGTTTCCTATATGGTATTAAAGTGTTACTCTTATATGTCTTAAGTAAAGCACGATTTTTTTGCAAAATTCTTGAGGATTCTGATACAGTTTTTTTATCACAAATCTGAACTTGTGCTTATTTTTAAAATTTGAATGAATAATGAAGAAGTATCATCGTTTTTCTGATAAATTACACTTTTTGATTCTTGGATATATTTGACCCATAACTATATGAAATTAGAGTCAAATGCTAACGAATTTATTACCAAAATGATGGGTACAAAAAACTTTACAAACTCTGAAAGTTTAAAAAGTTTCGGATCTGGTCATCGGATTGGCTGTTCCCTTCAAAATGACTGTCATACAATTCTCTTGACTTGCTATAATTAACTTATTTATCAATAGAGCAATCAATAATAATATGCATGCAGCATATGAGGGAGTACTTTTTTTCTCTTATTTACATCACGCCCTCCTTTACCATTTTTTCATTTCTTTTCCTTCAAACAAGTAATTACTCAATTATGAAACATATATATGACACGTGATTGAAGATAAACGTAAATCAAAATAATATCTCATTATATACAATCAGCATAAAACTTATTTCATCAATATTCATTCATGTCGAATAAAATGACCTATTCGCTACTTACATTACCGATAGAACTTGTGTATCGAATTTTGGATCAGCAATATGATTACACTATGCTTTGTTCGATGCAAAATGTATGTCAACGGCTTAATGCAATTCTAAACACCTACAGTCGTTACCAAGTACGTTATTGTTTTCTCTTACCATTTTTTCGTTTTACAAATCTCAAATCATAAAATTTAAGGGAACTAATAAATTGCATGAGAAATTAATTTTTGGGTAGCTTTATAATAAATCAGTTGGTAGAAACTGTTCAGATATACAAAAAAAAAACATTCTTTTATTTCGATTTTCGAACAACTAATATGTTTCAATAAGATCATTGATTCTTTTCATTATGCAATTTTTCAAAACAATATAAAAAAAAGTATGAGAGGCATTCACGATTTTCATTTGTATTACGATTAATTGAAACTTTTAATTTTTATTGTACAGGAAGGATGTAGGTGAAGGTATGAGCACAAGATTTATGTTCAAGATTTAGATATTTGCTAATTGACTTCTCTCAAAACAGGTTCTTAATCTTCTGATTAATGCATTTGAATCCTTTTCTCTTCATGAGATGCCAAATCTCATTTTCAATATCATGAACTTTGCAATCGTCGATACTGTTATGAGTTTGAATATCGAAGACCAAGGAGATGTACATTTGAAATAAAGATACTTAGAAAAAATCTTAATTTCCGTTGGTTCAGTCATCTTAAACGAAGGAAAATAAAATTTGCTTTTATGAGAATTAAAAATCGATTTTCAGAAAAATACACAATTACGAAAAATTATTTTTTACCTTTTGAGAAACTACTTTCTATGGATAAAGTGCGAAAACTTAAAGAAAATTATTTGTTTTTGTTAGAATGCATCATTTCTCCAAAAATATGAAATTTTTTTCTTAAGAATATTTTTCAGATACTGAATCACTTTTTCAAAATCTAAAATTATTTGTTCGTAATCGATTGATCTTCTTGTTTCGAAACATATCTGAAAAAACATACTATAAAACATGTACCACAATTTTGAATTGCTATACATGTTCTTTCGAGCATTTTTTGAAGAAATCAAATTATATTCATTTTTAACATTTGGTTTAGAGATGCAATGATGATGAACTTACACTATTATATTGATAAGCGATTCGACTGATCATCGATCCTATGTTTAAATCGATAAAAACACAAAACCTACCGTAATGACTAGTATTTTAATAGCATTAGCTGATGTTATTCTTCAGACATCTAATTTAACATATATACCGATCTTCATCGTACGGTTTTACTGTAGAACTGATTTTGGTCACCATTGCATATTTTTTTGCATCAAATTTCTTCAAACTAACTCATTTACTAGAATTATTTGATTTATGAAAGAGACAGTTTATTTTTTCAGCTGCCTTTCAATTTTATTAATACTATTTCATATATTTCTAAAAACCTACTAATGCCATAGTATATTAACTTCATCAAGTTAAAGATAAAACAATATATTTATCCTAGAATTATTAAGATGTTGATCAACGTCTGTCTTTTTTTATTTTGATTTTCATAGTAAAAACTAACTCATATTTCATACTGAGACAAGAAGACTGTACATCCAGAAAAAATAAAACGTTCCCATTTCGCCATTATTTCAATACTAATGTTCATCCAACACATTTGAGAAATTATTTAAATATATTGTTATTAATTTGACGTTTCTCTCATATTTTTCAATATGCCTCTAATATATGAAACAATTCTATTTTATTTAAAATTCAAAATGCTAAATAAAAAACCTAAGTTTACATATTACTCTTTTTCCTATAGTAACTTTCACGTCTACAGTTACTATCTAATTATTTTTATATCCTTTATCTTATTAATCCTAATGCTATTATATATTTTTATGTTAAGATCTGTAACTAAAGTTCCTTTTTCCTTAAATTCGTGCATCGTGTCATTTAAGAACAACATCTTCCCAACGCATAAATCACATATGCAGTGACATTTGGCCTTCTTTTTCTTAATCTGTTTCTCCACAGCTTATATATTGAATTTTTTTTCATATAGACACTCACTACACTAGATCTCACCCAAAATCACATCGGTTCTATTGGTTCACAACATGTCGCTAATGCATTACTCAATAACAAGGTAATCATCTTATTCTCCCCACTTATACATCTATCATATATATCCCCACGTTTCGATATAGACACTTAAGACACTAAGTCTCAAAAACAATGGAATCAATGAAAAAGGAGTACAACATATCGCTCATGTATTACGTAATAATCAGGTAATCATTCTTCTCTTTTCATCTGTCTACACATCACAAACGTTTCCATTGTTTTACGTAGACACTTATCACACTTGATCTCTCTGACAATCATATTAGCGACGAAGGAGCACAATATATCGCTAATGTATTACTCAGCAACAGAGTAATTATATTTTTTGCGCCATCTATCTGTCCATCACATACATCTTCATTTTTCTACACAGACATTGACTACACTAATTCTTAGTGATAATGGAATCGGTCCTATTGGAACAGAATATATTGCTCATTCATTACTTAAGAACAAAGTAGCTATCTCTCTTTCTTCTTCTATATACTGGTCACACACATCTCTACTGTTTCACATAGACGCTTACCACACTAGATCTCGGCCGAAACCACATCGGTCCCACTGGAGCATTGCATATCGCTGATGCATTACTTTATAACCAGGTAATTATATTTTTCTCTTGGCCTATTTCTCTGACATATACAGTTCCACTTTTTCATACAGACACTTACCACACTTGATCTCTATTGCAATCAAATTAGCGATGAAGGAGTAGAATATGTTGCTGGTGCATTATTTGACAACAAAGTATGGATATTTTTTTGCTCCATCTAACTGTACATCACATATATCTTCACTTTTCCATATAGACACTCACAAAACTCAATCTCTTTAACAATCAAATTAGCGACAGAGGAGCACAACATATCGCTGATGCATTACTTGATAACGAGGTATTGATATGTTTTTGCTCCATCTATCTGTCTATTACATAGATCATCACTTTTCCGTATAGACACTCACCACACTTAATCTCCATTTAAATCATATTTGCGACAAAGGAACACGACACATCACTCATGCATTACTTAAGAACAAGGTACTCATCCTTCTTTCTTCATCCATATACCCGGTCATACACATTTCCACTGTTTCACGTAGACGCTTACCACACTAGATCTTGGCCGAAATCGCATTAGTCCCACTGCAGCATTGCATATCGCTGATACACTACTCAATAATCAAGTAATCAGCGTTCTCTCTTCATCTATCTAGCCATTACACATATCTTCACTTTTCTACGCAGACATTGACCGAATTGGTTCTTAATCATAGTCAAATCGGTCCTACTGGAACACAACATATCGCTCACGCATTACTTAAGAACAAGGTAGTCATCTTTTTTTCTTCATCCATATACTGATCACACACATCTCTACTGTTTTACGTAGACACTTACCATGCTTCATCTCGGGAATGTTTCAGCCGGAGACGAAGGGGCTCAACATATCGTTAAGGCACTACAGAATAACACGGTATGTATTTTTCCGTTTGCATCTATCTACTCATCACACACAGCGCTACTTTTCCATACAGACACTCACTACGGCATTTTTTTTCCCTGGGGATATCGGTGATGAAATTCAAGATCGCTTGAGAGAACTTATCGAACGGAATCGGCAACTGTCAAAAGTATAATTTCAAAATCGAAGAAATTGTAAGCAAGAATTCGTCACAGACGATGATTTTATGACTAAGATCTTTTTCGTGTATTCTTGACAAAGGAAATATAATATTATGTGAGTGTGTATGTCAGCGATACTGAAAAGAGGATATTCTGGTATTTTAATGATTTGTCTGGTTTACGGTAGATTACCCGTTAGATACTTATCTGCAGGATATTTTCTTCTAAGATATAAACTTACTACAAAGATAAACTGGCAGGTAACACTTGCCTATAACGGACAGTTGTACGTTGAACAATCACCCACATAACTAGTGCTCATAGTTGAGATAGAAATTACCTTTATTATTCGTTTCATTCTTGTATTTTGTGGTGACTTTTTTTCTTGTGTTCTAATATGCAATTTTATATCACTAGATTTGTCCTTTTCTGTTATCTCGTTCATTTGGAGTTTCGTTTTCGTATCCATGGCACATGTTCCATCGTTCCGTTTTATTCGTCTATTAGATATTTTTTGAAGATGTGCGATGTCCATCCTATATAAAGCTGATAATTGAGTATAAATAAGGAAAGTGTGCAATGATCATTTTTTTATTTGATTATCATCTATTAGACGATACAAAGTTAATGAATAATCATATGTTGAGGTTCACTTATATCAAGTCGAAGTAGGTGTTTGCAGACGGAAAGATTTGCTTGCAGAAAGACGAGAGAAAAGAATTGCAAATATGTTGAACATGTCTTTTATGACAAATCTAGAAAAAGTTGAAGAATGGGCAAATAACACTTCACTCAAATCTTCTTGATCTCTTTTCATAGTTCGATGATCTAAGTATAATAATTACGTTATTTTTAATAGTTTTATTTTTCATATATATAAGCAAAAATAAAAGGACAATTATAGATGATTTTCGATATGAAAGTCTCGAGCTCTACATATCATTAAAACTTTCCTTGGCTAGGAAGCTAATATTTTATCGAAATACGTCTGATTCATCTTTTGCCACTAGTGTTATATAATGAATTTTGTTTTGGTTCAAAAATCAAGTTATTTCTTTGACAGTATGACTTGGTATCAAGTGCAACAAAACGAAGTGGGTTTTTTTTTGGCTTGATGTACCTCCTCATACTATAAAACCTTTTGGTCGAAAAGTGTTTTGTTAAATAATCATTCGATCATATTCCGGATGAAATTGCCGGGAGTTGTAAACGAAATTCTAAGCAGCAGTTCAATTTTATTTCAAATCAAAATATATCATCTGATAAAGCAAACAAAACGCTACATCCACATAAAAAGATGCCATTTAATATATGCTCCTTTGTTTTTCAAAACTTGAAGAAGACGACGAAACCAAGGGTCAACACTGCTCACTAGCTCACTTGTTGGTACAAGTGGCACGGTTCGTTTATTTTCTTGTTGTAATGGTGGATAGTTTTGGATCTTAAACCATCTCGTACGTTGCTCAATTGCGTTCATCAATCCTAAAAAGTACGCGCCGTGTGGAGATGGACATTATCTTGTTTTGTGTTAGTGTTTCAGATGGTTCTAAAATGATTGGTTTTGTAACATCTACATAACGAGCGTCGAGCCACATCATGATTTGTGCTGGATATTTTGTTTTTGTATAAATTCCACTGTTTTCATCTGTTGCAGCTCGGCTAACAGTATACATCAGATCGTTTTGTCGATTAAATATTCCATCAAGAGTAAAATCCTTTTCATCACTAAATATGATTTTTCGAATAGAGTCCTTCGTTAATTGGTTGAACTGTAACTCGCCGTGCACTTTAACGTGCTCTCCATCGGAAACGCTTTTGTATTTTCTTGATGTCATTTTTTTATCCGAACTGTTCTGACTAGGCCAGGTGATTTTTTCATATCAATTTTTCCTGTTTTTAAGTACATTGATTCCCAGTTCCGAACAGTACGTTCAATGACAATATTGGATAAATTGTTGCATATTTCTAAAGGTGATTTTCTAGCTTGCAGCTCCAGTAAAACAACGTTTCAGATGTCTTGTGATTTTATACTACATCTAAAAAAGCTTTAGATTTTTTTGTATTCCTTGTTAGAATTTTATTAAAGAAATAATGATCCGGCAATTTCCTCTACTCTACCCGTTATTTAGATTATGATGAAACTGATAATGGCAAAGGAAATACTTGAAACAAGTGTTGCTCCTGCACCAACTACAAGAACCACCACTTAAAGCGCCATTATCAAATGTAAAACATGCTCCTTTGATGGGATAGAAGATACCTCGGATGACCGTCTGTGTATCCGTTTGTATGCCATGCATATTTAAAAAATGTTTGAGACCATTTTTATCCATCTACTTCTTATGTATTTTAATTTATTTATTCTTAAAGAATTAACAATTATTACATCTTGCTTGTTTGTATCGTGCGAGTTATTATTTTTAATTTTTTATTGCGTTTGCTTTTGATAAATTCCATGGGCAATAATGATGGATGAACTTGTCTACGTATTTTACCCCATAATTCTTGAAAAGTACTAAGACAAATAAATGGTATAGATAAAGGTAAAACATAAACTATATAATACAAATACAATATTTGAATATCCATAGCAAA